>JASCZW010004866.1:0-50963 GCA_034211315.2 Aedes japonicus
GGAAAGAGTGTTTGAATAAACGTCTGCTGCCTATCCTGAAGAAACACGGTTGTTCCGTACTGTTTTGGCCGGATTTGCATCTTTGCCATTACGGTAAAAAAGGCCACGGAGTGGCACGCCGCCAACAACGTGCAGGTGGTTCCCAAGGACAAGAACCCTCCCAACACGCCATGAGCTCCGCCCAATTGAGAAATACTGGGCTATTGTCAGGCGGACACCTAAAGAAGACCAAAAAAACTGCTAGGGACTGAGCAGCAGTTCAAGGCAAACTTCGGCTTTCTGCGGCGAAGAAGGTGGACAAGGTGGCTGTACAAAATCTGATGGCAGGGGTCAAGTGCACGGCCCGGCACCCTTCGGATTTGGGAAAGCGGAAGCCTAACTGAATGTTTTCCTGAATGTTATACTAATTGAACTTGAAAAAGAAATTTAATTTGATTTTTTAAATAAACGATTTCACCGATTTACACGCGTTTTCCCTTGACCAAATTTTGACCGTATCACCCTTTAGGCATAATTATTGTCTTACCTGACGGTAACAGGAGCTTTTCTCACCTGTTAAGGTGGTGCACAAATCTAAAGTCTAACCAGAATTAGCTTCTAAAAAAACTGCTATTAGGGTCGTTCTTTTACAAAATTTTATCATTATTGTGTTTTTCACCTTTTTTTTTGTTATAATAAAATTTTTACACAATCTTTAACAATTTTCGTAACTTTTGCCGAATTGTTTCTAAAATATAATCTAAACGACTTCTTCACGTTTTTTAAGCTACACCGAACTATTCAGGTTGTCGAATCCCACGAGAATCAAATCTAACCCACAATAGGAATTTGCATTTTTCAATTCTGCTGATTCGTATCTTTATTATACGAACGCAGTAAAACCCACCCCCATCTCCTTCTGCCTCATGTCAACCATATCTAGGCGTCCCACTTCATCCTTAGTTTTTTTTTTGTTTTTGAGCGCGTGTATAAATTTCTTTGTACTCTGTTTAAAATGGTGAACTTGTTCTGCTCTGTAGTTGGCTGAATGAGATCCGTGGAGATTCTCATGAGTTCTCGGAGACAATCGTAACGCTTTGCTTCGAAAAGCTTCAGTTGTCTCACGAATTCAGGGAGATAGCGCGTAAGCTGATGATAGCGTGAAAGCTTCTTTTAGCTGATGGAATAGAGATTACACTGTAAAACTAATTGATGGGTTTATAGAAATAATTGCAAAAAATATTTGTTACATGTGTATTTGCTTACGCTGTGTAAGTTTCACGTTGCAAAGATGGAGTCGGAAGAACAGCAGTGGCGCAAAGAAATGTTGCGCAAGTACCTCGAAAATCCGAATCTTTCTTATCGTGCCATCAGCAGGAAGCTGGGAGTGGTACATTCTACGGTGTCTTGTGTTTTAAATCGGTACCACGAACGTTTGACCATCGAATGGGAGGAAAAAAGTGGCAAAACTGGATCTCCGTATAGTGTTGAGGATCATCAGCGGGTAGTTAAAGCTTTCAAGAGGAATCCCAACACTTCAGTTCGAGATGTGTCATAGAAACTGAATCTAACCAAAACTTTCGTGCAAGATGCGAGAAAATGTGAAGGACAATTTCGTGCCGAAGCATTTCAACTCCCCGAACTCACCGGAACTGCGGCCAATTGAAAAGTAATGGGCCATCATGGAGCAGGCACTTTTGAAGCATCCTAAGGAAGTAAAATCGGAGGAAAATATGAAGAAAAAATGGATTACCACGCAGAAAAAAGTTGAACCAAATGCTGTACAGGAGTGATGTGAGTAGTGTAAAGAAGAAGGTTCGTGCATTTGGATATGGAATTGAAATTGAATAAAACAAACATGGGAAAATATTGATAGCATGTTTTATTTTACTCAATGAAAATTTGAAGATTATTGGTTGAATTTGTCCGAATATTTGTGTGTGTCGCAATTTGATTCCGTTCACCCTTTATTCGTAGGAACGTATAACGCTACGGAGAACATTTCTAGTCACCAAAATTATTACCCGGAACGATACGGACCTCGTTCAAATGCCACATCTGCCACAACCTCCTCCGCTAAATCGTGATACTTCGTAATCATGCTAGAGAACGTTGTCTAGATGTTGCGATCAAACGGTTCAGCGACATCGATGGCAGTTACATGCTTCTGCCTTTTGTTATAGATAACAATTCCAGGGTGAACGGTACGGATGCAGGCATCCATTAGGATCTCGCATTCCTAGTACAGTCTTATTCCTCTGTTTTCAGAACCGGGTTTGGCTGGTTCTTGTAGTAGTGAAGGTACTGGTTCACGAAATTTTGCTTTAGTGCATGTTGTTGGTGCAAAAGCTTGGTGACATCTTTGTGATGATTGAGATAAACTACTATTTCCAATCCATGGCAATCAGTAACAACATTTTTTGTTGTCTCCCCTATTGCGTTGCACTTTTTACAGCAGTCATCTACTAATTCGTGCAATATGTCCGTATGATAGTTTTTCCTCGTAATGACCAGGCCTTGGATGGCTGCTATGAAACCCTCAGCTGCGCAAGTTTAAAATTTCGGTTTTTTGTCAAGAGATGGTGCGTAAAGCCTATGGGCTGCAAAATGGGGAGTCGACAAATGTGATGGAGCGTGCGTCCCCGCAACATAGCTCTGGTCCTCACAAGTTCCTACCTCATGCTTCCACGGATCAAGAGATGGCAAAGACCGCCAGCTAAGGGTTGCGTACTTAACTGATAGTGCAGCCTGGGCACTGTTGTCCTTCTGACTTCAGTAAGATTAAAGAGGTGCACCATTTTACCAGGGCTGTCGTCCGACATTCTTACGACATGCCCAGCCCATCGTAGTCGACCGATTTTTGCGATGTGTATGATGGGAGGTTCTCCCAGCAACTGGTTCAATTCGTGGTTCATTCGCCTCCTCCACGTTCCGTCTTCCATCTGCACTCCACCGTAGATGGTACGCAGCACCTTCCGTTCAAAGACTCTAAGGGCGCGTTGGTCCTCCACTAGCAATGTCCATGTTTCGTGGCCGTAGAGAACTACTGGTCTAATTAATGTCTTGTAGATGGCCAAATTTGTGGTTCGGCGAACTTTGTTCGATCTTAGCATCCTTTGGAGTTTAAAGTAGGGACGATTGCCAGCCATAATACGCCTTTTCATTTCTCTGCTGGTGTCGTTATCGGCGGTCACCAATGAGCCCAGGTACACAAATTCGTCTGCTACCTCGATTTCATCACCGTCGATCTGAACTCGTGCTAGGAGGCCAACATTGTCTTCTCGTGAGCCTCTTCCCTTTGTGTATTTTGTTTTCAACGCATTAATCACAAGCTCAATCCTACCAGCTTCAGCCTTAAGTCTGATGTAAGTTTCCGTCATCGTCTCAAGGTTACGTGCTACGATATCAACGTCGTCGGCGAAGCCAAATAGTTGGACAGACTTCCTAAAGATCGTGCCACTCGTGTCTATCCCAGCTCTTTGAATCACACCCCCCAGTGCAATGTTAAACATCAAACACAACAATCCATCACCTTGCCGTAACCCTCTCCGAGATTTCAAGGGACTCGAGAGCGTCTCTGATACTCGGACGATACACATCACTCAATTCATTGTTGATTTGATCAACCGCGTCAGTTTTTTCGGAAATCCATATTCGTGCATGATTTGCATAATAGCTGGTCTCGATCGATTGTATCATACGCTGATTTGAAATCGATGAGAAGATGATGTGTGGGCACGTTGTATTCGCTACATTTCTGCAGCACTTGCCGAATCGCGAAAATCTGGTCCGTAGTAGCGCGGGCACCCATGAATCCCGCTTGGTATTGCCCCATGAACTCCTTTGCAATTGGTGACAGGCGGCGGCATAGTATTTGGGAGAGCAACTTGTAGGCAGCGCTCAGTACGCACGATGATTGCAGCAATCCAGCTTGTCGCCCTTTTTATAGATGGGACACACTCTTCTCTCCATCCAATCCCCCGGGAAATATTCCGCCTCCCAAATCTTGGTAATTACCCAGTGCAGCGCTCTGGCCAGTGCTCCACCACCGTATTTCAAGTAGCTCAATAGCTTTGGAGTTGGCCAACACCATTTCCTCCTTAACTTCCTGAAGGGTTGAGGTCGGGGTCCTGTCATCTGCGCATGTTCCTAGATTAATTACCGTGCCACTTTCGTTTGCTGTAACATTTCGATAAGAAATTCGATGTTTAATCATATATTAGCATTGAAAAGTAGTTTCGATATTCATTAATTAATTTCATCAAAATCATCCAAAAGTTGCTACTCGAAAAACTTTTTTAACAATTTTTTGTTCATGTTGTTCCTAATTTTAAAACCATGGCTTTTTAGTGGAAATTTTACCACCTAAATTTAAACAAAATAAAGTTTGAAGCATGACTTTTTCATGCCAAAAAAAAGGTGTATATTTGTTCAATGTATATTTTTTTCACGGACATTTTGATTCCCTACCATTTCTTGTCAGAGTTTTTTTCTCTAAAACGAAAGATTTCCAAGTTACTGTTTTCCTAAAACTGTTGTATCAAAAACACACAAACCCCTCTCGAAAGTTACTCTCGTATCAAAACGTTTCTCATGCCAAAACACATATTCTGTTATTCCAAACATGTTTGCAAAGTTTCGGCCAAATCTTAAATATTAAAGTTTTTTCTTTTGTATGTTGTAGTGGGGAGGAAGCATATTTGTGCCGGTGATTTTTCACAAGCTCTCGCTTGAAGTGAGGTTAGGGATGTATACGCCCTGTCGCCGGTTGATGTTGTGCAACGGCCTGGTGGATACCTGATCCTTGGTGGCCTCAGGTTCGCCCAGTTTAGTCATTCGCGATTTTTACCCGGCAGTGTTACGAATAAAGTTACTTCAAATAATTGTTCAGGGTTGCCGAAAACTTTATTTCATCAAAATAATCTCTAGATAGCGCTGACTTTTTGCGTCTACATGTTAAGTGAAGTTAGCTTTAGAGATACGCACCGGAGTGATTTTCGTTTCATGCTTCATTGACATTTTTCTGAACGCATCTGAAAGTAGTACTATGGAATTGTTGCAGGCATTGATTGGAGAGTGGTATATTGTCTGCTTACCATAAAATTGCATTTAAATTCAGTTCACTAAGCATTAGCATATGCAGTTAATCAACCCTAAATCTGCATTTCACATGCGACAAGCATTATGTAAGCATTATATCAGCATCTTGAATGCTAACTTTTGTAAAGTTGGATTTAAAATGCTATTTAAATGCTTGTAGCCTGTAATAGCATTGCAGTAAAGCAGCCACATATTGGGTCAAAAGTGGGATTTATATGGCATTTAAGGTGACTAATATGCTTGATAGGCTGCTGTAAAGACGCTTTGGAACTGCTTATTGGGTACCTGGGTAGGTCACTGTTCTTATATAGGTTTGGTGCTGTGTTCAGTTTTCCAAGAATACGGGTAACATTTAAAACGCATGGCCTTCCTTAAACAATTGCATACTTCACTTGATACTTAAACTAGGAATAGCCCCTGCCATTTTTTGCTTTGAATAATTGTTTATCAATGAAAACATTGCACCAGGTCTATCTGAAAAAATAAAACTACCGGGTACAGCCCCATTAGGTTGTTCGATATGATGACGTAGGACTACGACTAAGTGTAACCCATTTGATTTGTACCGTAATATTCATTGAATTAATATACTCTTATAACAAAACCATATACATGTATCATATCATCTATTAATTTCTTTCAGTGTTAGGGTCTGTTTTTGGAGTTGCCACCCCCCCCCCCCTCCTAGCATTCCCCCATTTCAGTCTACGAGGTTAATGAATGGCCTCTTAGTGATAATGAGTCTTTTCCGTTTATTTAAAATCAAATTCTTTTTAAGTTCGCGTAATATTATTATTGTTTAACGAATAGAAGCATTATTAAAATTAACTCTTCTTAAAACTGTTGTGGATTTTTGGTATTTGGGTTAAGTAGTTCTGAATTGAGTATTGATGAGTAATTGATGTTGAGTGTCCTGATAAAATCGATAATATACTACTTTTGCCATACCGTTTCATTAAAAAAAATTGACTTTTTTCGGATGGTGATAAAAAAAGCTTTTGGTAAATGGAAGGTAATTATTTAAGCTTACTTGCAATTTTTCGCAGTTAACCGGAACATTCACCATGGCAGACAAACATTCGCCTTTGCAGGGGAAGTAAAATACGAAGGGCTCAGCCAGTCATTGTCATCCAGGGTGAAATAGGTCTCGTCGTCCATCACTGTCGCCGCGATGAAAAATGGTTTGAAAATGATGTCCTTAACACCGGCAGAAAGGTCAAATTTGAAGATGAAGTTGGGCGTTCTTGAAGTAAATGCTGTTCAGCTGGGTATGAGCTCAAAATTTCTCCACGTTGAAACCCAATACCCTGATGCGCAAGAGGCCCTGAGAATCTTTCTTTAGCTGCTGCTATGAGGTCCTTGTCCAACGAAAGAGAGCTGCAAACGACACGCTGAACGTTGTTGATATCCAGGATTCCATTGTTACCATTGTGATTATTACGGGCGTTGCGGCTGCTACTGCTTACATCACAGCCAATAACTACCATGATATACATTATGGCTCGAGGAGTCTTTGTGGAGATTATCGCGTGAAGCAACGTAACGTGCTTTCGTTTCATGGTGGCATACAATGTCTTCAACGAATTATTCCTCGAGGTGTGCAAACGTCAATGCTAATGCTAATGTTAGATCCTGGCTTTGTTCTCGGTCTTCTTGTGCAGAGTAGCCTAGACGTTGTGCAGAATAGCCTAGACGTAAGAATACCACCCTTTGAAGTGGTTACATCGGAGAAAAGTTTGTGCAGCTTCTCGTCTTTGGGGATTGCCAGCTGCAGGTGACGTAAATGATTCTGGTCTTCTTGTTGTCACGGTTGGCGTTTACTATCTCATTGCAGTGAAGTATACGGCGGCACCAATGCGCTCGGTGTATTGCTCTTCCGGAGCAGACGGTGAATGCCACCGTGGACTTTGCCTTTCCCTTAACCTCTCCTCCTTTGCCACGGCCAGACATGTTGCTGGGCAGTAGAATGTGCTGGTCGATTGGAAGGTGCGCAGCCGAGTGCTGACATAATATATTTGAAATCACCGAATGACTGAAGCGAAACAGTAAGGGTACTTTTGTGAGATCCCCTTAACTTACATTTCTCGAGTACTTTTTCAAATGGACGTTAGTAACATTTGGACGAATACGAGAAAATCAGCAATGAACTTTTTTGAGTTAATTTTTATTCCTATTTGAAAACCGGCCATGTTTATCCCAATTAAATTCCACCGAATGACACCTTGGGTAAATATATTACATCACTGTGCATAAAAATTACACTAGGAGTGAAATTTCCAGTTTCATTTATAAAAATGTTTTTTACAACGGTCTGCAATATAAAACGATAAAACGTCATTTTGATAAGTCAGTATGATAGATGGCATGTTACTTGCGTCAAAATGATACGTCATTCTGCGAATGGAAATGTTGATACGTCGAAATGTTACGTCAAGTTGTCATATTTCACGCATATACGTCGAACTTATCAAAATGACGTATTATTTTTTTCTGCAACAAAAAAAAAATATCTGTAAAAATATCTCTGCTAAAAAAATCAATTTGTACTTTAAAAAAATCTAAATTTTTAACCTTGTGGTATAAATCTTTTACTAAGGCGTCGTTCAGGGGCCTTCAAATGATATAACAATGATTCGCAAGTTACTTTTCAACACAAGCGGCGTATGTACATTATTCCCAAAACGTGCAAAAGTGATTTTACACCGTTTTGTAAAATGTTAGTTTAAACTTTCAGAAATAATCCATCAGAAAGTTCAACAAATGTGGGCATTTACGTATGATTTTTTAATAACATGCCATTAACAACGCGTTTGTTTACATTTTGTGACGTACGTCCTTTTGAAAAAGTACTCGAGATTTGATGTCTGTGATAGGAAAATACTTGGCATTTAGGAAATTTACTCTGCAATACGAAGTTCTAAGACATCACCTTGTGTTTGCGTTGTTTGCAATAGTTTAATTTTGAAAATTAATAGTTTACAATATTGAAATCGACGCGTAGACATATTTCCGATCGATTGGAGCAAACATAAAGACAATGCTTGGAGAAACAACAGAGAAATTGACGCGTCATTGACTACAGCTCCGAAACCACTGGACGCGATTTTCGCTTCCTGACATGTATGTTCATGTTCGCCAGGTACTTTTTCACCGTTTGGCCGGTTGATCCTACCTCCCGGCCAAGCACAGGCAGTAATGTAGCCACTTTTCCCTCGTCTTCCTCTTCAGCGTCCTCTGGGGCTACTTGACGCTCAGGGTCGTCGGCCGCCCGGAACCGGGCTTTCTTTCGACGCTCTAATTGTTGTCTAATAGTGCCAAGATGTTGTAAATGCCGCACACACTTCTGAAAGGAGTTGCATCACTGTTTTTGCCATCAGGGTTAGAGTTTGACTGACAGAGCTGTCAAATTTTGTCTGCTGACTCATGGGTTATTATGATTGATGCTTCATGGGTAGTTTTGTTAGTGCGGGTGAAGGTAAACCCATGAAAAATCGGCAATTTTCGTTTTTTTTTTAATGCAAACGTTATGGAAAACAAAGACGTAGCCCTACGTCAAAAAAAAAAAAACGAAAGGAAGTAACTTCGTAAGCCAAAAAAAACGGATCTATTAAAGACCATAAAATAATTTTAAAAGAATTTTGTTTACAACTAAACAAAACTAACAAAAAAAACCTTATGTAATTCAACGTCAAAAATGCGACATTCTTTGTTAACAACTTCTCTAGTTTTAGAAGTGGAATGTGGAACTCCTCCTCATGCTCTCTCGAAGTGCCCGGCGTACAAACAACGCGGGAACAATTAGAACGCTCGCTAAAACCGCGTTCCAGGTAATTTTTCGCCGAAATGGTGAAAAAAGCCTCACCATCACCCAGTGCCAATACAAATCCCTTTGCTCCTCTGTCAGATGACGAGTCTGACTTTGGTTCGGCTGAAGAGGGAACATCGTTCACTTTTCCGGAAAGTGCTTCAAGGAAGCGAAGACGCGTCCGTCCACGGAAAGTTGCTGAAAAGAAGCCCGAGACCAGCTTGCCCATTTCAAAGAGGTGGAAAAAAGGAAAACACAATTCCTCCTGGTTTCCGTAGTACCAACTACACCCAGGACATTCCATCTCTCCCGGGGAGATCCAAAACCCCTGAAGCCACTATTTTAAGAACAGAAGCCCCCTCCTCTAGTGGGCTGTTCTCATTTGATGACATTGCCGAAGGTATCTTCAAGTACCTCGAAATTTCTGACCCTCTCAAAAGCATTGTTTTGGCAATGCTTCCAACAGTGAAGACCTTTTTGAAGCAATTGAAAATTAAGTAGCCCCTCCTTGCAGCTATCATTTCCTTCGATGGATAATTTTCCAAATGAGGTCGGGGATTTGATCACTGTTCTACAGTGGAATTGTCGAAGTTTGATTCCTAAATTGGAATCATTCAAATTTTTAGCTCACAATACCGGTTGTGATGCATTCGCTCTTTGTGAAACATGGCTCTCTTCCGAAATCAATCTTCCGATTCATGATTTCAATATTATTCGTCTTGATCGTGACGATTCGCGTGGAGGAGGAGCACTTTTGGGGATCAAAAAGTGCTACTCCTTCTATAGAGTGAATTTTCCTCCTATTCCAGGTATTGAAGTTGTCGCATGTCAGGCTGTTATTAAAACTAAAAGCCTTTGCATTGCTTCCGTTTATATTCCTCCAAGAGCCTCCATTAACCGAAACAACTCTCAGATGTTTGTTCGGTTCTTCCTGCTCCGCGGTTGGTCATGGGAGATTTTAACTCTCACGGTACAGGCTGGGGAGAACTATACGATGACAACCGTTCTTCTTTGATATATGACCTCTGAGACAACTTCAATATGACAGTTCTCAACAATGGAGAAGTAACACGCTTGGCTGGTCCATCCTCAGTTGGCAGTAGATTAGACCTCACACTTTGCTCAAATTCATTATCGTTGGACTGCACGTGGAATGTGATCCAGGATCCCCACGGTAGTGATCATTTGCCTATAAAAATTTCGGTTGCCACCGGGCTCACTCCACCCGAATCCATCGACGTCACGTATGATCTAATTCGTAATATCGATTGGACAAGGTTCAAAACAGCAGTAGATGAAGCCGTAACAACGGTAGAAGGGCTTCCACCGCTGGAGGAATATAACTTCCTCTCCAACCTGATTTTGGAAAGCGCGCTTCAAGCTTAAACTCGACCAGTTCCAGGGACGTCATCTCGCAGGAAATCTCCTTCCCCATGGTGGGATAAGCAATGCACCGAGGTTTACCGCAAACAGTCCGACGCGTTCAAAGTTTTTCGTAGACGTGGAACACCTGAGCACTTTGGAAGGTACACGGATCTCGAACGAGAATTTAAGAGCATCATCAAGGCCAAGAAGCGCGGTTACTGGCGACAATTCGTGGATGGGCTATCGCGGGAAACGTCGATGAGTATTCTTTGGAACACGGCGCGAAGATTGCGTAACCGAACTACGAACAACGAAAGCAAAGAGTACTCGGACCAATGGATCCTCAAGTTCGCGTGAAAATTTTGTCCAGATTCTGTGCCAGCACAAATGTTTCCTCGCGAACCCACGAATTCGATAGATGAAATTAGCCAACCCTTTTCAATGGTAGAACTCTCTCTCGCACTCCTTTCGTGTGGCAATACGGCTCCAGGAGCTGACAGGATCAAGTTCAACTTGCTCAAAAACCTCCCAGACGTCGCTAAGAGGCGCATGTTGAACTTGTTTAATCAGTGTCTGGAACTCAATATTGTACCGGATGATTGGAGGCGGGTGAGAGTTATTGCCATTCAAAAACCTGGTAAGCCCGCGTCCGACCACAACTCCTATCGACCCATCGCGATGTTATCCTGTATTCGAAAGTTGTTGGAGAAAATGATCCTTTTCCGCTTGGACAAATGGGTTGAGACGAACAACCTGCTTTCAGATACTCAATATGGTTTTCGCAGAGGTAAGGGAACGAATAACTGCCTCGCGTTGCTTTCCACGGATATTCAGATAGCTTTTGCTAAAAAAGAGCAAATGGCTTCTGTATTCTTGGATATCAAGGGGGCTTTTGATTCAGTATCTGTTGAAGTTCTTTCAGACAAACTCCACGCTTGTGGCTTTTCACCATTAATGAACAATTTTTTGTACAATTTGCTGTCAGAGAAACATATGAGCTTCTCTCATGGAAACTCTACAGCTTTTCGATTTAGTTACATGGGTCTCTCCCAGGGATCATGTTTAAGCCCCCTGTTGTATAATTTTTATGTCAAAAACATTGACGGTTGTCTAGGTGACAGTTGAGACAACTTGCAGATGACGGCGTAGTGTCTGTCATGGGACCTAATGGGGTCGATCTACAAGGACCCTTTTAGGATACCTTAGACAATTTGTCTACTTGGGCTCTAGAGCTAGGTATCGTATTCTCTACGGAGAAAACTGAGTTGGTAGTTTTTTCTAGGAAGCATAACCCAGCACAACCGAAGCTTCAAATTTGGGGTAAGCCGATAACTCATTCTATGTCATTTAAATATCTTGGGGTCTAGTTTGATTCAAAGTGCACCTGAAGATCTCACATAGAGTATCTGAAGCGAAAATGCCAGCCAAGGATCAACTTTTTCTGCACAGTTACCGGGACCTGGTGGGGAGCGCATCCACAAAATCTTCTAACGTTGGACCGGACAACGATTTTGTCGGTTATAGAATACGGTAGTTTTTGTTTTCAATCGGCGGCTCGGTCGCACATCACCAAACTGGAACGTATTCAGTATCGGTGTCTTCGTATCGCGTTAGGTTGCATGCACTCGACTCACACCATGAGTCTTGAAGTGCTGGCTGGCATGTTGCCACTCTCGGATCGGTTTTCAGAATTATCTCTCCGACTCCTCACCAGGTGTGAGGTTATGAACCCTCAGGTAATCGAAAACTTTGAGAAGCTTCTTGAGTTGAACCCTCAAACTCACTTCATGACGTTATACCATTTGTACATAACACAGGATGTCAGCCCTTCGCTGAATATTCTCAATCATGTTTGCTTCTTCGATTTCGGAAATTCGGTTCATTTTGATTTATCCATGAAACAGGAGCTTCTTGGAATCCCAAAGCATCATCGTCCTATGATTGCTCCGGTGATATTCGCTGCAAAGTTTGGCCAAGTTGATTCCACCAAAACGTTTTTCACTGACGGGTCTTTGATAGAGGACTCCGCTGGCTTTGGTGTATACAATGAAAATTATAGCGTCGCTCGTAAACTTCAAGCACCTTGTTCTGTTTTTGTCGCGGAATTGGCAGCAATTTATTTTTCCTTAGAAACTGTTGCCTCACTTACACCGGATCAATACTTCATTTTCACGGATAGTCTTAGTTCTATAGGGGCTATTCGCTCCTTGAGGCCGGTAAAGCACACCTCTTATTTTCTTATGAAAATACGGGGTCTTCTAAGAGCTTTATCTTCACGTTCTTTTATTATCACCTTTGTGTGGGTCCCTTCTGATTGTTCGATTCCTGACAATGAGAAAGCGGACTCGCTTTCTATATTTTTCGTCAGATAGCTGGCAGTATAAATGGAATAAAGGAGATTTGGGGCGATGGCTTCATTCTATCACTCCTAAGGTGTCTAAGAAATGTTGGTTCAGGGGATTGGATGTGGGTCGAGACTTCATTCGTGTGATGTCTCGCCTCATGTCCAATCATTATTCTTTAAACGCTCATTTGTTCCGTGTTGGGCTGGGAGACAGCAATCTCTGTGAATGCGGACAAGGTTACCAGGACGCAGATCACGTTATTTGGTTTTGTGCTGAGCATCGTGGAGTCAGATCTGAGCTGTATGATTCCCTTCGGGCTCGAGGTAGACAACCCAATGTACCGATTCGAGATATTTTGGCTGCGCGCGATCTGGAGTTTATGAAACTCATTTATGTGTTTTTGACTAACATTAGCCTTAGATTGTAGTTTGATTAACTTACTTGCTTAGGTTAAATTTTTGTGAAATGTGTGCGCCAGTGTGTGAGTGTGGTTGTGTGAGTGAGTGTGGTTGTGTGGTTGTGTGTGTGTGAGTGAATGATTTTTTTTTTAATTAAAAACGTTTAATTAAAAAATTGTAATTTGAAGTTCTAGATATAAGAAAACCATTGTTCCTTATGCTTTGTTCAAAATTTCCACCCCAATTTTCCCATCCTTAAAATTGTTATTCCTATTAACCTCGAGACGACCGCGAGTAATCGGTTCTATCCCCTTAACCTTAGTTCTAAGATAACTGATGTATATAAATATGAAAACTTGGCTCTGTAAAGTTGATTCGATTGAGCCTGTACAAATAAATGAATTCATAAAAAAAAAAAATATGGAAAAGATCCCACCTAGTACCTATTTTCAAAAGTAGAAAAAAATCTGACATACGTACTGACATATGTAACTATCGTGGAATTGCCGTTTTATCTTGCATTCCTAAACTTTTTGAAGCAATTAAACATGAAAAATTGTGCATTCAGATCAAAAACAGAATGACTACCAAGCTACGTGGATTCTTCAAAAGACGATCAACTAGTACCAATTTGCTGGAATTCGTTAACTATTCTGTGATTGCAATGGACAGTGGTAACCATGTAGAAGCTCTTTATACAGACTTCAGCAAAGCTTTTGATTGCATTGACATACCCATGCTTTTTTTAAATTGCAAAAAATGGGAATTGAGCCAGGAATTCTCAAATGGATCGAATCCTATCTCACTAACCGTCAACAAATAGTAAGATTCAAAGGGAAGAAATCAAACCTTATTCAAGTCATCACTGGAGTCCCCCAAGGCTCTCATATAGGCCCCATCTTATTTATTGTGTTTGTAAATGACGTTTCCTTTATTCATAAAAACATTAAATTTTTTGTTTACGCTGATGACATGAAACTATTTTTAGAAACAAGAAATAAAGAAGATATCATTACATTCCTGCAAGAAATAAACGTTTTCTATGTCTGGTGCAACAAAAGTCTTTTACAGTTAAACGTAAAAAAAATGTAATTTGATAACTTTTAGTAGGAAACGAAGCACCCTAGACGTAACTATTAATTTAGGGAATCAGCCAGTTAAAAAGTGCAAAAGAGTAAGGAACTTAGGAGTTATCTTGGATTCCAAACTTACATTCATTGAACATTATAATACTATCATCAACAACGCAAATAATATGCTTGGATTTATAAAACGTTTTTGTTACAATTTTCATGACCCGTACACAATAAAAACATTGTACATTGCATATGTGAGGTCAATACTGGAATATTGTAGCGTAGTTTGGTCACCTATTTCAGTCATACAAGAAGAACGAATAGAATCGGTACAGAAGCAGTTTTTACTATTTGCCCTTCGTAAATTAGGTTGGACAAGGTTACCTCTTCCATCTTATGAAGCACGCTGTATGCTAATCAGCATCCAATAGCATTCGTGAATGATATTGTTGCGCAACGCGTTGACTCAGTAGAACTTTTAGCAAAACTTAATTTTTACATTCCGTCCCGGCAATAACGAAATAGAAATATATTTACTTCAAGCCATCATCGCACAAATTACGCCAAATTTGGACCCCTTAATAAGATGATGGCAACGTACAATAAACATGGAGAAAATGATGACTTCACTTTGACTGAAACAAAATTAAAGCAATACTTCAATGCAATTTGATAACCTAAACCTTAAAAATATAAACCTGATATGTTAGTTTTTTAAGGCATACTATATATTTATGAAGTGTAACATAAAATTGTAAATATCATTGTTACGAACCGGTCTACTACTGATTGACGACAAATAAAATAAAATAACAAATAACAAAATGAGGGGGTGTGCAAATTTTTTAATGTACGATGAAAAGAAATGCGTCAAGTTTATGTCGACCAAATTTTGATCGAAACACCCTTTACAACAAAACAAAACAACAAAAACCATAATGTTATCCAACGTCAAAGATATGGTCGTTCCTTGTTCACAACCTCTCTAGTTTTACAAGTGGAATGTCGTTTCTTACCATCTAACTCCTATCAAAACCCCAAGTGTAATGGGTTTGGTAGCGCTGTTAATAATCGTGCTATCAATCATGATGATGTTTATCACATATTTAAAAAAAAAATAGTTCGTACTATTGTGGCCGTACACACTTTGTTAAAAAATATAATACTATTTGTAAAATATTCTCTTTTCACGGAACAACCAGGGGTTATGAGCAGTGAATAACTTGCTGTTCGCGATTGGAGCGAACGTAAATGTTTGGTATAATGTAAACATAGATTTTTGTTCAGTTGTGTGTTAACAGCCCTAACCTAATTCCATTTCCTTTAACACCCTACTAATCCCGAGCAGACCGCGGGTGGTCGGTCGCCAAAAGACTGACATTTTGTGTTTTTCGTGTGTATGTATGTGTGTGTGACCTCTCAAGCTTTGATCTTTTCTGCCACGGCTTTGCGTTGGCATGCAAGCAGCAGCACCGACCGACCGACCGAGCTAAACCAATGAGAACGCAGCGAGCGCTGATTGGTTCCTGGAGCAACACAGAGAAACATATAAAAGTACACGTTCTACGCAAATCATTCATACAGTCCACAACCATTGAAGAAGACAGTTTAATAAATCATTAAAGTATTGTATACAGTTATCAACGTTTTTTCCTCCCCGAACAAGCCGAAACCAAACAGTCCTTTTCAGGACAATGAGTTGATTTTTTCACAAGTCGAGCTTTCGTCGTTGCTGTTGGTATTCCCACAGGGGGAATCACCAAATCCAGTGGAATCCTCCGAGCCGAGGATTGCCACACCGAGTGCAGTGTCCGTGATCGGACACTTGCTCATATACGTAAACAATACTAGCTAGGGTGGTGCCCCTCCCTTAGCTCAGTCGGCAAAGGCACAACTACAAAGCAACGCCATGCTGGAGGTGACTGGGTTCGATTCCCGGTCTGGTCTAGGAATTTTTCGTTAAGGAAAATTTCCCGACTCCCTGTGCATAGTAATTGTACTTGCCACACAATCCTACTAACGCAAAAGGGATACCTGACATCGAAAGCTCTCAATTAATAACTGTGGAAGTGCATTTAGTGACACTAAGTTGAGAGCAAGCAATATGCGAGTTGTGAAAGCAATAAGCTGGATGTGCTGAAAGAAGAAAAAGAAGGGCGGAGGCCCGTTGAAAATTTAGACTGTTGTATTGTAGTGGCAGTTTTGTCTATATTCAAGCAAAGTAACTAATTATTATTATTCAAAATATTTGATCAAGTTTCAATAAGCAATATTAAAGTGCTAAACAACCGAAATCACTGAACGAATTGAAATCCGAAAAAAGCCCACCCAATGTTTAGGAATTCAAGAGATGTTCCAATAATCTACACAAATCATTGTCTCAATCAGGTATTCCTCATATCAAATCACCTAACCACACGTTAGATTATTCAGCAAACGATCACTAAATTATCGAATTAATTACCTCCTTCGTTGGCGAAATCCTTCTGCGCCAGCAACAATTAATCGAACACAACGAACATTAATCTAAAACGCGTAGCGCGCCAGGCAGCGATTCGCAACCGACCGCTACTGTTTGCTAGCACTGGAATTGGCATTATTATTCACAACGCCCCATCGCACACATCCACACCCACACACACACGCTCATCGCTTCGGCTTGCTACCAGGGCTACGGGACCGTAGCTGAGGTGTCGCAGGCCCAATTGGCTTCGAACTGGGGGGCAATTCTTAGACAAGTTTCTAACGACGATGGGGACGACGACGGAGCCAACACAAGCGATGCGAATATTGCTGGTGGCCATTTCGTTCTGCTTTGGACTCAGGTAGCGTGAAATTGCATGATTACACGCTCCTTTGTCAGATGCTCCAGATTGGGATCGAGGAACTGGGAGTGGGAGAAGTAAGTTGGTTGACTTGTTGTTTAGGTCAGCTTTCACAAGCTTGTTTCGGTTTTCAATTTCCGTTAAATAAGTTCATATTCAAAGGTAGCACCGAAGCTAAATTGGATGAGGGTTTAGGATTTGACACCCAAAATGTGATTTTCTTCAAACGATTTCTTTCTCGAATGGTTTATTCATTCCGAGGGATGAAATCATAAAGGTATCTTTAATATTACACCTCTTCCAATCTACTTACGGTTTAGAATTTCTGCGGACGATCACCCCTGTCTGCAGTTGGGGTTAAGTTGAGTCATTCCGAGCAGGCACCCTTTTCATCCTTAAAAGCCACCATTCATTCTTCGACATAGAATCACCCCAGTCAGAGATTGGCGCAAAGGTTCAAGTGTAGTCAA
The DNA here is from genome assembly GCA_034211315.2 of Aedes japonicus. Lineage (NCBI taxonomy): Eukaryota > Metazoa > Arthropoda > Insecta > Diptera > Culicidae > Aedes > Aedes japonicus. The sequence goes on from JASCZW010004866.1 coordinate 17,364, forward strand.
GCTTGATGGATGGCTTGTTGTGGGGAGAAGTGACTGGCTGGCCACATGTTGATTACTACTGCCAGTACGTGTCATGACGCTAAAGGTCCCGACAAAAATTCCTAGCTGCCATAAGGTTTTCACTTTGTTCGTTTCAACTAACGGCTGAACATGTCCCACGATTGGGGTCGACTGCTGAAACGGTTCTTGTTCCTCATTTCCTAGATTTGCTTAATTGGCCTTGAAAAGGGTAAAGGAAGCAGGGAGTGAAAGTTGACGAAGTACCTAGCTCTGGGAAGCGATTTGATTTTAGGGATGATCAAGCATATGTTAAATCAATGCATCCTATGAAACCGTGACGACACTGATATCTGGAATAATGAAAACAACGTCGGGTAAACGCTTTACTCAGCAATAATTTAACATTATCAACCATTGATCCCTGAACCACTCAAGCTGTATTAAGGCATTTCGAGTTTTTCACAAAACTAACAAATTTAACTTTCTCATCCATGAACATCCCCTAGCTCTGACAGCCGCAGCATGCAACAATTACAGAAGCGACTCGGCTTCTTCAGTAAGTGGCCACAACCAGCCTAGAAGTAGCAGCAGTCCGTGGAAAGTGCGATAAGGCCCAAATGGAGGAAAATTCTTATGGCGTGCATTATTAATTAGCCCGCAAGGAAATGGATCTGGATAAGGAATCATTAGTCATGACATCTTTAGCCGGTAGGTTTGCGTTTTCTGCAGTGCCGTTTCGTGTCCGCTTCTCAAGATCCTTCAGGTGAGTGGGACGCATGTGCCTCGCTCCTCTTGAGGGAACTGAAAAGGGTAGCTACATCAGGCACAACCAACCAAGCAAGCAAGCAAGCAAATGGTGATTTTTTCTAGCTTTGAGCTACGACTCAGCTGGTATGGTCATTATAGATGCTTATCGAAGACCTTTCACGTCCTCCATTGTTACGATTGATGGGTTTTCTGAGGAGCTGCTTAGTTGGCGTATTTTGAGACTTCAGTTGCATGAGCTTGATTGCGGTTGGACAGCTTGATGTATCGATTTTGGTTTGAGCCAAAATTATCGATCATTTATTACTAAATTATAGTCAACATTTACTTCAATCGTATTTTATTACGCTATAGCACACGATTTGTTCGAACGACAGGTGCAGGATGTAAAGCACATCTGTCCTACAGGTTAGCCCGAGCAGGAACTAACGTTTCGGTAAAACACCTAGGAATAATACCATAGAAATGTTCACGCAATATCATGCCAGTACTAAACTGTGGTGAAATAGAACGAAAATAGTACCAACAAATTGGGAAAATTTTTGCTTGCAATTCTTAAGGATTTTTTCAGGTATTTTCTCAGGCGCTCATCAACACCAACTTCAGTTATTAAGATTAAAATAAGTTTGTTATATTCTCCTGCTCGAGAGAACATACAACGCGTAGACGTAAGGAATAACTTAGTGAATGGGTCGCTTTTAATTTGCTTTTGTTAGCGATCTACGACACATGCTTTTTCTGGTCTAGTTGCGTATAGCTTTGGGAAAACAATTTTTACTAAATTGAATCTTAGATCACGTGCAAAGAACTCAAATAAATTGAAAGCGACCCATTCACTGGATTTGTCTTCCCGGTCGTTAAGTCAATGCTCACGAAGAACCGTTCGGTAACACACCGGAGATAATTCACTCTTGTGGGCAACATTATTTACACCCGGTGCGAGGTTCTATAGCGGCATACTCAATGAATCACATAACCGCTGGGAAACACTTTCCACGTTCAGATTAGTGTGTTAACATTCGTGATGTGGTGTTGTGCTTGGGAAGTTACGATTGAAAATTAACAATTATTCGGTATAAAGTTAATAAAAGGAATTGTAAATAACATTTTAATAAGGTTCAATGGCAATATAATTCTGTAAAAAGTAAAGAATTTTAAAGGTGCATTTATAACAGCATTAACACTATAGAAGGCTATCACTCATTATAATGACAAAAACTTTTTTAGAATCACCCGCCGATATTCTCACCATCTTTTCACACTGCACTTTGGTCTTACAACATTAAAGGGTGTTTCGATCAAAATTTGGTCAAACAGTAATGTGTGTGAGTCGATCAAAGATTTTATTAATAAGTCAAAATCGTATTCTTTTTCAAGTTCAGTTAATACAGAATACAGAAGAAATATTCAGCTAAGCTTCCTTTTTACCGAATGTGAATTGCCGGGACTTTCGTTTAACACCTGCCATAACATTTTGTACAGTCTCCTTGTCCACTTTATTTGCCGTAAAGCGCCAGTTTGCCTTGAACTGTTTCTCGCTCACATCAGCTTTTTAAGTCTTCTTAAAGTTCCGCTTGACGATATACCAATATTGTTCGATTGGGCGGAGCTCTGGCATGTTGAGAGGGTTCTTGTCCTTGGGCACCACTTGACCGTTGCAAACCACTCCATGGCCTTTTTTTCCGTAATAGCAAGATGCCAAATCCGGCCAAAATAGAACGAAACAATTATGTCGCTTCAGGAAAGGCATTTGACGTTTTTGCAGGCACTCGCTCAGATAAATTTCCTGGTTGACTGTTCCTGTCGCAATGTAAACGTCTGTCGTAAAGTCTGCCTTGACGTAAGTTTCATCGTCCTGTACCACGCAATCAAACTTCGTCAGCATCGTCGTGTACAACTTTCGCGATCTTGCTTTAGTCGACGTATTTTGTTTATCATCGTTATTTGGAGTCACCACTTTTTTGTAAGTTGACAGTCCAGCTCGTTTTTAACGTAGGACTACGTTTCTCTTTTGTATACCGTGTGTCATTCCAAAATTTTTAAAAATGAGAGCGTTACGCAAAAGTGAAATGTTTTGGAGCACTTTTACCCCTCGTTTGACTAAACAGATTGATTCACATTGAAATTTGAAAGAAGTTGCATTAGTATAAGTAGGCAATTTTTCAATTCAAAATGACTTACTTTTGCTGCTTTACAAATTTGCATATCAACAGGTTGAAAAATTGGTTTTCCCTAACACGGTCGTAGGAAACGGGTAGCAAATGTCTTCTTCTTCTTCAAAATAACTTTGCTTTGTTCCAGGTGTCTGATTTTTCAATTGTGGCCCATCCCATATTATTAAATTTGCTTCGTTCTGCATTTTCGTGACTCCCTTTGTTGAGAATGATTTCGGATCTTGCAAAAGAACTCTTATTCTTGCAGCTGCACGTTATTTAATCAGCTCAACTAAGAAATCAATAAGCATGTTAAGGTAAGATATCTAGGATAATTTAGGTTACTTACAGAATTTTAGTATTCTTTTCTCCCGTATACATGTGCTTTCTGAGCAGATGGGCTTGAACGGGTTTGTAGGCTAGTATTAGATAGTAATTGTAAGCATAACCATTTTAATTTAATTAAGATCATAAGGAACTTACTTTTACACCCAAAAGTTGAAATTGTAGCAAAAAAAGCAATTGCAGTTTTTGCAATCATATCTTGAGAAATCAGCACGATTCTGAAAAGGCAATTTTGCCCATCATTATCCACACCGCTTTTTATGGTATAAACATAGCAATGCAAGTGTGTGCAAACGATTATCGCTGTGTGCGTAGTGCCTCGGCAGTCGCAGCAACCGTTGGGTTTTTGTTCAACCGTCAACGACTTCTCAATATGGGTGAAACAATGGCACAGAACGCCGCTATTTGCCACTGTTGCTATTCCGTTGTTAAGTGTTCTATTTTTATTTGCACTCGTCATCACCCTCCTATCGCCCTCTCATCGAGTCACCATGCGTTTTATGAAACAAACGAAGCCATGTAAGTGTGTGCGACCAACATTTGCTTCATTGTTGTAACGTTGAGTGCCTCGACAACCGAAGCAACTGTAGGGCTTTTATTCCGTACCCCTCAACTTGTTGTGGTGACTGGATGGTTACAATGAAGAGCCGTCATGCTGATGGTTGCGGTTCGACTCTCAGTAGCAGTTCGTAATCTTTTTTTTTTGTGAGCCATTGAGTTTACTACTACTAATCAACTATACAACCTCACGCACACATTGAATTTTTCTAATCGAATTGATGTGTTGCTTTTTTGCCCACGACCAATGTTGCATTTTTTCTCCAAGTTGCTATCCATTACGAGAAATTAAACCAAATCATGCGAAATTGCATTACAATCTCTTCGAGTTATTAGTACGAGACACTGAAGAAGTCTGCACATTGTAGACGAAATACGCGTATCTGTCGAAGATAAGCAAAGGTAGTTGGAATTAAATGGAAGATACTAATTTTTCTTCTAATTTCTAATTACAATCTTGCTTTTTTATTTTGGGTGTAGGTATTTAAATTCAGCGTTAGATTTAGTTAAAGTACATTAAGGCAAACCAATTTAAGAATATAATAAGTTTCAAAAGGCTTATCCACTTCTGCGCACTTTTCATCGACTATTGTCCAATTGATTCAGTATCTTCTTCCTTTTTCTCATGCCTGTCAGTCGTTGTACACTGTCATAATGACAGCGGTTCGGTATACTTGCTAGCGAGGTACACACTTAGAAATTATGAATTTTACACGAGACCTAATCCATGTTTGTAAATAGTCCGGGAACGTAAAGTCGAGGAATGTAATAGTCGAGGAACGTAAAGAAAGATTTCGTGTAAAATTATGTCTCCTGAAACTGAAACATACGCAATTCGACAAAAGATGTGTTCGGTGTAATTTATTTTCTCATCTCTTTCAACACATTCTTATGCTCTAAAGGACGCTTGCATGTGTCGGTCTCAGGGACAGAAATTTACACGAGATTTTGGTAGTGTGTAGGCTTACCGCTTACTTGCTGCACAGTGGGACAAACACCCTTCTTTCTTGGCAATGCTATAAATGCTAGTATGTAGCCGCGGGCAAACGAAATTGGTACAGCACCAAGATCGTCTACTCCGCCGAAGCAGATTTTAAATCTATAAGACGATTCCTGGAATCGAAGCAGCTTGAGAATTACACTCATGACACCCCCGGAAGCAAGCCACTGAAGGAGGTTATTCACGGACTACCAGAATACCCACTGGAGGATATCGTCGAGGAACTCAAATGGCTTAAGCTCAAGCTGATCAAGGTGTTCCCCATGAAGCGGGCCGCGGAACGAAACCATCGGGATCTGCTCTATTTGGCTCACCTGGAGAAGGGCCTGGTCATCATGAATGAGCTCTTCAAAGTGCGAGCTCTCTTCAACATAATTGTTGAATGGGAGCCGTACCACCCCAAGAAGCGTGACGTCAAGCAATGAGCGAACTGCCTTTCCTTCGGCCATGGGACAAGGAACTGCCGTAGGAAACCGCGCTGTGGCAAATGTGCATAACCGCATGAAACGGCGAAATGTGACCAAATGGAGGTGACTGCCGAGACCAAATGGAGGAGGAGCCCAAATGTGCCAACTGTGGGTCAAACCCACGATGGACAAAACCGTGCCTGCCCCAAGCGCGTGGAATTCACAAGAAATCCGGAGAAAGGTCGCCTCCACCCGAAATCTGGAACAGGGCGAAACCGTCATCAACCACCTCCGAAGGCCGGTCGAGAGCTCTACCAGCCGCGCAGGGTACCAAGTGCCGAATCTGCCACCAGCGGTTCCATTGAACTATCGCCATGCAAACTGCCCGTCAGCATTCGTTCAGCAACGATTAGTAGCAGCCGCCACTGCCTCCATGCCGGCTGCTCCTCCAGGCTGGGGCAATCCGAATTGCAGTACCTCCACGCAACCATCGGCCGATGAACAGCTCTACGACTCGGAGCAAATGGTCGAGTTCGTCCAAGAGCTCTACCGCCGACTACGTTCCCGTGCCACGCTAGCCAAGAACAGCTCAAAGCCGCCACATCCGTGACGATGGAAGTTTCTGTGGCGACACGGACCGTAAACGCACCATCAGCATCTTCAACTGGAATGCTTGTTCCATCCGGAACAAAACTATTTTCACCGAGATACATCTCAAGCCGGAACTGAACATTTTCATCCCTGGATATCGGATTATGTGACTTGATCGTAGCGGCTCTAGTGGATAGGAGTTGCGATCGCCCTGCGCTACAACATCAACTGTCATCTACTCCGAGCTTTCAGCCGCAGTCCGTCGAAGCCATCGAGTCGAGGTCAAACTGCCGTCGGCCCCATCACGATCATCGCGGCCTATTGTTCCATGCAAGCCAGCATCGCCAATGGAACTACAACAATGCTACGAAACAACATCCGCAAGCTAATGCATATCATCGCCGGCGACCTAAATGCGAAACACGAAACCTCGGGGAACACTCGACGCAACCAGAACGGAATAGTACTGCAGGAAGACCTGGAAGAGGGCCCGGATACTCCCACTCGGTTGAGCAGATCTGGTGTCCATTCAACAATCGACATCTTTCTCACCAACATGGGGAACATCATCGCCCAGCCATTCGCACACCAGGAGCTCAGGTCGGTCCACTCTCCGGTGGTGGCCGAAGTTGGCTCCTCGGTATACCGGCATCGTATCACCTGACGTACCAACCATCGCGCCAGTTGGGAAAGGTTCCAACAACACGTTGACGACAACATCGATTTCGACATGCACCTTGATTCGATTGATGGAGAGCATCGAGCAAGCGATCTCCCAGGCCCGGGAGCAACATGTACCGATGATAGATCAGGTGAGTAACTCTGTACCCATTGATAGACGCACTAAAGCACTGATTCATTTGCGCAACGCTATTCGAAGACAATACCAGCGAACTGGTTTGCCTACTTTCAAAAGTCACTGCAATCGGATTAAGGCAAGAATGGTGGACCTCAGAAATAACAATTTTTCCGACAAGATCCGCTCGCTCCCAGATTGTGCAAAGCCGTTCTGGAAGTTGACGAAAATCTTAAAAACTAAACCAAGACCCATTCCACCATTGATCCTATTTGACAGCAATCGCTCCACGGATCGCTCAATAACTCCTGCAGAGAAGGCTGTTGAGATAGGTCAACATTTCGTCAGCTCCCACAATCTTGGACAAAACATCGTCAATCCACACGAAACTGCCGTTAGCGAGCTTGTAAACATCATCCATCTAAGTGCCAATGACTTCTCAGAAGAGTTGGAAATCTTAGCTGACGAATTGTTGACCTATATCAAAGCGGTTTAGAACATGAAAGCCTCAGGTTTCGATAATATGATGAACTTGGAGCTCAAGCAATTGACTTCCCCTCGTGTTGGAAGTCAGCCAAAGTCATCTCCATCCAGAAACCTGGGAAAGATCCCTCATGTTCCAAGAGCTATAGGCCCATCAGCCTTCTCTCAGGAGTGTCGAAACTGTTTGAGAAAGCGATCCATCGTCGGCTTCTTTCATCTGCCGACGAGCTGAACATCTTGTTCGACGAACAATTTGACTTCCGACGTGGTCGGTCGACAATTCAACAACTTAATTTGGTCATTAACATCCTCAGACGGAACAAGTCTGTTTCGAAATCATCTGCCATGGCACTTCTCGACATCGAGAAGGCCTTTGATAACGTGTGGCATGATGGCTTGGTGTACTAGCTATAACGATACAATCTTCCCATCTTTCTGGTGAAAATAATTAAAGGTTATCTGTCAGACAGGACATTCCGTGTTTCGCTGCAAGGTGCAGTTTCCGATGCATAGGAGATCTCCGCCGGTGTTCCACAGGGGAAGTCTACTAGGTCCACTTCTGTTCTACCTATTCACCTCGGACATACCCCCGCTCCCTGAAAATGGATCTCTGTCGTTGTTCGCGGATGATACCGCAGTTGTCCACAATGGTAGGGTAACAAGAGCGCTTACAGCGAAACTGCAGCGAAGCTGAATGATCTGTCAGAATACTTCACCGAATGGAAGATCTGTATCAACGTGGCGAAGACCCAGGTCATCCTTTTCCCATACTCCAATTTTCCCAGACTTTTCCGCCTGAGGATTGTAAAATTAGCCTAAGCTACACAACGGTGAAATCAGCTTGTCATTACCATAGACAGCAAGCTTATTTTTAGGGAGCAGGTTGACAAAACTGTCACAAAGTGTAACCCAAAGGGAAAAGCGATAATACTCCGATTGACCCACCGAGGATGAGCTTGGAATAAGGAAAACATGGTAAGTCTTCATTTATGTAAATTCTCATTTTCTATTTGATGTTCTATAGTTTGAATTGGTTAAGACTAGGGTTCTAATGCATGGTCAATATTGGAGTCATTGTTTTTTTTTTGCAATGAATCCGGACTGATAAAGGGGTACACCTTTGAAACGTGCTGTCACTCACAAAGGGTTTAAATAGCGGACACTTTCAATAAAACTTTATTCATTGCCAACAAAACAAGCAATGGCAACTGTAACAACACCGAATACTTCATTATTTTTCATTTAGTGATGAAGTTACTCGACATGCACTAAATAAAGGTAACGGGATATACTACAATAGATCAAATTACTGGTCGCAGTGGCTATGTCCCGAACAGAGGAAAAAATACAAAAGGATCATCTTAAGCACCATCAAACGCTACTAAGAAACAGATTCTTGGAAAATATCGCCCTGACCTGGCCGTACACGCAATGTCAGGTGTCTGGAAGTCATTACCTGAATGTGTACTTTGAAGATTCCATTGCTGTTCATTGAACCTGGTGTTGAAACCAACGGTAACTATAACAATGATTTTTGCTTTGAAGAACCATTTGCTCCCCTTCGTCAAGAAACACTACAAGAATGCACCATACTGCTTCCAACAAGATTCTGCACCGTTGAAATTTGTATGGTTGGGAATAAATGCACTCATGATTTTGATGCATTTGAATACAGTGAAGTTAATTTACATTCCCTTAGATTATTCTGAAGAGCAGTCTCGCTTGATCTCTTAGAGATACATTTATGATATGTCATTCGAATCAAATCTAAAAAGCATATCACACAAACGCTAATTTTAACGGTTAATGTTGCACAAAATTGAAGAGCTGAGGAATGAGCTGCTCATCTTGATGAACTTGTGAAATGAACTTGATATCTTCTACAAAATTACTCAATGGCACATTGACTACGACATATGTGAAGCACACATAATATAAAATACTACAAACACTTTCTTAAAAGCACAGCATACCTGCCTAAATATCGATGCACCGTATGTTTGCAACGACACACTTTTTCATCGCAAAATTAATGGAGCAGAAGATCAACCTTTTCGCAAATTTACCAGCAAAATGGTTCATCGCATCATTCCTAGTTAAATTGGCAGAAAATTCCGCAGCGTTCTTGGTATTCGCCTTGTTTACTATTCCAATTCCAGCCACGTGCTAAGTTGTGCTACTCACATCGTTGCCCTGCTACTGTTGCACCATCAGATTGCAAACAAACCGCAAGACCCATGAGATTGCAGCAGTGGATGGAGTAAGTGGATCTAACTCACTGAGCAGCACTGTTAGAAAACACCGTGAAACCCGGAAACGTTGCCTAGCTAAATGCGAAAAGTTGTTAATTGTTTAGTTCAGGAATTTCACGCGCTCTCCATTTCTATCGCAATCGGCGTCGTTGTCGAGACGACGTGTTGAAGGTTTCCCTGCTTCATTCATCGCTGCTGAGCTTAGCCATGATGGTTTGACTGCAAACTTTCGAGCAAATTTGGTATGTGGATGAACGTGCAGTTGGTCAATAGCCCCAGGAGGACGGAACTCTGAGCTGCAGAGTGGATTGATGATGACAATAGAGGATAATATTTTGCAAATAAGGGAATTCAGAATTATGGATACGATTTGAATCAAAGTTGGTTGTGGGTTGGTACTTGGAAAGGATATTTTCCATCATCAATGGCCACATTGATTATATCCAAGTAGTAGGTTACTAAAAAAGTTTTGAAAGCGGAAGTTAAAATACCTTTTTGTGTCCAACGAGCTTCCAACTTTGTTATCTTATCACGGAGGTGACTTTCTGAAAGGCCTGCAAAATACTCCTCTACGACGGCTAAAACCTCCTCGTTTGATGAAAAATACTTTCCTCGAAGGAATTTTTTGGGGTGTGAACAGCCAGAAGTCAGAGGGAGCTAAATCCTGGAAAATAAGATGGATTCTGCAACAATTCTTACCCCAATTCACTGATTTTCGCTATGGTTTTTTGAATTCTGTGAGCCTAGATGAAAAATGATTTTTTTTCTTCTGCAACCGGGTCTTTTTTCACAAATTTTGGCGTAGGGCTATGTTTTTGTTTTCTATACTGAGATACATTTAAAATAAATCGCATTAACGTTTGTATTTAACTGAAAACTCGGAAACCCGCACTGACAAAACTACCCATGAAGCATCAATCATAGTAACCCATGAGTCAGCACACAAAATTCGACAGACTCTATCAATCGAACTCTAACCCTGATGGCAAAAACAGTGAAGCAACTCCGTTCAGAAGTGTGCGCGTTCAATGAACGGCACCCCGCCGCGTCGAAAACGGACATTTTGCGGCACATTGTGGACACCGGATACGCCCGTTCCGGCATCTACAGAATCTTGGCACTATTAGACAACAATCAGAGCATCGAAAAAAAGCCCGGTTCCGAACGACCAACGACCCTGACCGACAAGAAGCTCCAAAGAGGAAGACCCAGGGAAAAGTGGCTACATCACTGCGTGCGCTTGGCCGGGAGGTCGCTTCAACCGGCCAAACAGTGAAAAAGTACCTGGCAAACATGAACATACATGTCAGGAAGCGGAAGTCGGGTCCGCTGGTTTGGGAGCTGCATGCAATGACGCAGCGGCAGCGGCTGAATGGTCAACTCCGGTAACCGCGACGTGGCGGTGGTGATGGACGACGAGACTTATCTCACCCTGGATGGCAACGACTGGCAGGGCACTCGTATTTTACTTCCCCCACGATGGAAGTGAGCTCCGATGTGAAGTTCATTTCACACACCAAGTTCCCAAAGAAGGTGCTCCAATGGCTGACAATCAGCGAGAAGGGGATGTCTTTCGCTCCGGAGTGGCGTGAACGGAGAAGTTTATAGTACGAAATCGCAGCGTCATTCACCAAGAAATACTGTAAAAGGCATGACGCGGGTTCGCTGGATCTGGTGTTGTTCCAAGCGATCGTTGGAAGTGATGGAGTGGCAGAATGTTGATGTGGTACCCAAGTCAGCGAACCTACCCAACGTCCCTCAGCTGGGTCACTTCGAAGATTTCTGGGCCACCTTGAAGCGTAAGATCTACTCCAACAATATTGTCGCGAAAACCGAGAAGAAATTGATAAATAAAACGAAGAAAGAACTCAAAAACATTCCTTCACGATTTCTTTTGTCCGCATTGGCGAATGTTCCAGTTAACTGCCGGAAGGCCACTCGCAAGTGCGTAGAATTTTTTTGCAAGTTAGATTAAATAATTACCTTCCATCGAAAATTTATAAAATGCAATTATCTGTCTTAGCTTTTTTTATCACCCTCTGAAAAAAGTTCTTTTTTTTTCAAATGCAAACGTTACGTCACGAGAAGTGGTTTGTTTTTGATCGTTAATATCTCAGTCGTTTCTCAACAACAAAATCAAAATGTTTGCACCAAATGATCGGAAATATGTTTACGCATCAATTTCAAAAAAGAACAATTTTGATTTCAGGCCTATACTATTGAAAAATTCATAAATGTTACGCCTTGTCTTAAAAATTATATTAGCCCCTTCAGGCCAATGAGGTCATACCTATATGATCCCGAAAGGAAAATGGCTGTATAAAATCACAGACTGAATAAAAGTGCACACTGTCTTCGTTAAATTTGTGCAAAATCAGTTCTTCTGTCTGGGAAACATAAAAACATTTGAATTTTAGGACTAATTGACAACCAAGAATATTCTGAATATGAGGAAGTTCAGGAAGAAAAATAAATGCCTTATTAATTGTATAAAGCTTTGTTTTAGGATATGGAAAAATACAGACGCATTATTAAATTGTTAGTCATAAACGTTAAATATGTTTGTTTCTTTCTGGGATGTTCTAGGTTATCCAAAATCTCTAATGCATCTCACAACTTCAAATCTTCAGTAGTAACAGTAGCTTTGAAGGCTATATAATTTTATGATTTGTATTCAATCATATTGAAGGAACCTTTTAGAAAGTCAATAGTCATTTTTTGGTAATTTTGTGATGTTCTAGATCATCAAAACTTGAGCTCAGAACATAAGATCTACACAAGTAACAATAGCTTTTTGGGCTTAACAAAGTAGCGCTACGTACTCCGACATATTTAGAAAATATTTTAGAACCTAAACAAACATTACGAGATTAACTCAGTTGATAGAAGTTATCCAAGCAGTCCTTGAGTTAAGAGCATAAGATCTACAGTTGTAACAGTAGTTTTTTGAAGTATGCAAAGGTACAATGCATTTAACAATATTCATCGAACAGTGTAGAAGGACAACATACATAATATGATAATCTTGGGATATTCTAGGTCATCAAAACTGTCCTTAAGTTCAAAACATAATCTACTTTATGTATTTAAACATATTGAATTAATCTTTTGGAAGCTCTACAGAGAATATTTTATAACTTTCCGACCCTCCAGGTCATCTTAACTGTCCTGGCACTCAGGAATTAAGATTTACAATTACAACAGTTATATTTTGGCAATTCGAAGTTTCAATTAATTTTCTTAGAGGTCAAAGCTACGCTGTGTATTAAAACATATTCATTGAATATCTTGGAAGACCAACATACATTATGAGATAATCTTCTAGGTTATCCAAACTATTCTGGAATTAAAAACTGAAAATCTACAGCTGTAACTGTAGCTTCTATACTAAACAAAGTAACAAGTATTCGTCCTGTTTAGGATGTTATAGTAGTGACAATAGTTACAGTATTAAGGATGTTTACACTACTTATGACGACAATGATCGGGATTATCAGTATTTCTCGTACCTTCCTGAAACAATCAGTGATGTAACAGTTAATAACAAATCACTTAACGAAATTCGCCTTTCAATAAATCCCTTGGATGCTTCTAAGGGAGCTGGACCCGATGGTTTGTCGCCAGCTTTTCTAAGAGCAGTGTCGTGACGCTTGCTGGGTTTTCCGGCCATCTTTGTTGCGATACAATGCAGCTTAGCAACCACGTTCTACAACAATCGTTAACAGAATCGAGGTTCGGATCTTTCCGTTTGCAAATAGACCCCCATACGAGCATACGACTTGAAGAATGCTCTAAGTACTTTCGCAACCTCTCTCAATTAAGCACCCGATCGTACACTTCTTATATTTTCGTTTCGGTTTCTCCTTCTTCAGCACACGCATACACTCTCATTACTCACATTTTCTAAATTCGGGTTCAACCCAATCCAACATGGGCGACACGTAGAACTTTTTCACGCATTCTCTCTATCTCTCTTCCGTTTTTATTCGTTTAAGCATTATGTTCCTGTGTTGATCTTCTGCGGTATGGCAGTGATGCCTGTTTTGTTGAATTATTACAGTTCTGCTCAAACATATAGATTTTAATTACTTTTCCCCATGTATCCACTACATTTTTACTGTTCCCCATGTATCCACTACAAGCAGTATCGAAAGAGCAAGTGAAATCTTTGTTTTGGCTATTCAATTCATTCCTTGAATCTAATATTCTTCCGTCAGTTTGGAAGGAATCTTTTCTGATGCCAAATTTTCAAATGCCGCAAAAAATCTGAAATCAAAATTATCGTGGAATTGGGATATTATCTTGTTTTCCTAAGTTATTGGAATTAATTCAAGGATCAAACGAAGGACGTCACCCTTTGCCTAACATCCCATTGCGGAGTAGGTCGAGACACGGACGAATTCGCCTCCTCAACAGGCAAAAGGTGACGTTTGGAAAGCGCTCATGTACCACTGATGGCTTTGTGATAGTTATTCTAGCGATATATTGTATGCACTCTGTTTTGATGCGCACATGGGAGAGGAACTCTCTCCATTATTTGGGTTTGTTTTGATTTGCAACGTCTGAGATCACTCAAGTCTATCTCGTCATCTCTAACGTAGAGAATTCGAAGAGAAACACCGTGAAGCGTTGTGATATTGATCCCCACCAGTATAATTAATGGTTACCACCAATTATAGTTTTCACATACTCTAATTCTCGAGTAATTCATGTTAAGGGCCTAAAAGCCATTTGTATACAATGACTTTAAATGCCGATTTCTTTAGAATCTCAAATCACTCTCGTGAAATGTAACCAGTATGTGGTAGAAGAATGTTAGTTCTACCATATGGAGTAGCTGGTTATAGTAGAATTCTAATGATTCGTGAGACATCAACGTTTAAGGTCATTGTTTACAAATGGCTTTTAGGCCCTAATCATAAATTACTCGAGAGGTGTTATGTTTTTGTATTCTCCGTGCGTGGAGGAACGATTATGATGTAGAAAGAGATGTTCGATCATCACCACGAGGTACCAAGAGTGGGCAGTAATGTTTTGCTAGAATGAAAGATATGAAGAGAAAGTGTTGAAAGTTCTGTCAATAACGCAACGCTTCACGGTGTTTTTCTCCGAAGTCTCTACGTTGGAGGTGACGAAAAAAACTTGAGTGATCTCAGACGTTGCGAATCAAAACAAACCCAAAAAGGAGAGAGTTCCTCTCCCATGTGCGCACCAAAACAGAATGCTAGAATAACTATTACAAAGCCATGAGTGGTACATGAGCGCCTTCCAAACGTCTTCTTTTGCCTGTTGAGGAGGTGGATTCGCCCGTGTCTCGACCTAACCCGCAGTGGGATGTTAGGCAAAGGGTGACGTCCTTAGTTCGAGTACTACTGTTCCCATGCCCTCTCGCTGAATTTTCAATACATTTGTTTTATTTCCAACCTACCGTACACTGACGGAACTTTCAACACTTTTTCTTCATATCTTTCATACTAGCAAAACATTACTGTCCACTCTTGGTGCCTCATGGTGATGAGCGAACATCTCCTTCTACATCATAATCGTTACTCCACGCACGGAGAATACAAAAACATAACAATTAGAATATTACGTTTGACGTTAACACACTATTGCCATCTGTTCAGCTTAGTCATCCATCACTGTGTGCTCAACAGATGGCACAAGTGTATTAGTGATGATGATTTGTAGTTCAAAATGTTGGATGTGTTATGTCTGTTTGTCTGTGACAGAAATGTTAATAAATTAACGGATATGGATTGAATCCTAGAGGGTTTGAGCTGTTTAGTGGAATACTTGTAACTATAAATTAGAAGAAAAATTAGTAATCTCCATTTAATTCCAACTACCTTTGCTTATCTTCGACAGATACGCGTATTTCGTCTACAATGTGCAGACTTTCATTCAGGCTAGTACTCGATAACTAACTAGAAAGTCGAGTTATTAGTACGAGACACTGAAGAAGTCTGCACATTGTAGACGAAATACGCGTATCTGTCGAAGATAAGCAAAGGTAGTTGGAATTAAATGGGGATATGGATTAATAAAAAAATATAAACATTTTCATAACAAAAACTCGCATTGTTACGGTCTGTGATGATGATTGTTGATGCTGCTGATCGAAAATTATGCAGAAAAAATACAAAACTACTAATTTTAGAACGATTTTTTTTCCTTAAGGGGACATAAGGGGACAAACAATTTTGCATAGATCTTGTAGATGGATGTTTTTACTTTCAGTTCACGTACTCTGTGTTTGCAAATATTTGAAAACAAGGGAATAAAATATATTGCTAAAACGTATATTTCTTAACACTTCAGCCTCTACAACTTTTTTAATACAATAACTAGCAACTATTTTGTATCTTCAAAATGTGCGTCATCTCTGCAGAGTTTTAAAATTCAAATTAACACAAAAAAGTTACAGCAAAAAAACTGTTTTTTTAAGTCTCACTCTAAGGAAATTTAGAAAAACTGTTATAAAACGAAACGTAGATGAGATAGAAGTTAAATTTCTGCAGCAAAGTTTCATTAAATTGAAATGTCTACAGTTCTGTAGAAGCAAAAAGCCTCTAGATCATAAGAATAAAAAAATGAAATTTTTATTATGAACATAAAAGGACCACCCCAGTCACCACCTGAACCAATAGATAGATCTTATTTTTAAAATTAAATCTTCCGAAGACATCATTTGTCTTAAGTAAGTTATCGATTTTTGTCGCGAAATTTGTCCATTCGTACCATAGTGCCGGGCCTCGAGCCCTGGCCCTCCCTGAAACCACCTTTCGGTATTACATCAGCGAAGGGGCTAGTGTGCCTTACGCATCCACTATGTCTAACTACATAGGACTTTAGTAGTTAGCTTCGCCGACCTGACGCCGATTCGATCGAGATGCTCCTGGATCCAAGCAGGGTTCGGGATGTCTGGTGACTGTCGAACCTCGCGTCGTATGATCCCTCCTCCGATCAATAAAACCAGGGCCAAAACCGGTGTTAGAACGTCGGGGAGTGCAACTTACCTCAGATCGTCCCTGTTCCCCAGGTCACGACTGCTAAAGGCTTCCTGCTGGATCACGCGCCGTATGGTGCTTCCTCCGTTGTAGTTCGTTTAGCCGTTAAGGGGAGCTCAACGTTTCCAGGGTGCACCGCGGCGAGGCGAACTACTTCCACACCCCACGGTTCGTTGGACTTAGCAGCTACCATTGGTTATTCTGATCACTATCTTATTTTGAAAGATCGTTTGTACACATTAAATGACTAATGAGAAACGGTCTTTGCGTACTCCAGCGTTGGTGTGTCAATATGTAGCCCGTTCGGTTATCTTGAAGATCTTGCGTTTTCAGCTTTGATTGAAAATAAAATAATTATCTAATGTTTCGCTTTGTACCATCGGAATACAGTTATCACGGTTCGTTCCGTAGCTTAGGTGATAGCGTGTTTTGAGCAAGTTTTGCTGTTTCATGACTCAGCTTCTTTTCGGAACCATTAAAAGTTCAGTGATGTCAAGAACTCTCTCAAAGTTGCATAAAGCCGAAGAAAGATTGTTTTTAGGTCGACAAAACGTCAAACGTAGTTTGGTTTCAATTGAAACTTTTGGTGAATATGGTCCCACCAATGTTTATCACACTGTTCACCACTTATACAAATAACGTTAGTAAATTCATCCGAGTGCTAGTGAAGTACTCCACTTGTTTTTTACATGAATGTTAGAATTCGCCATTAGTTGCCTTCTTTATCTATGGAAGCTGATTTGAGTCCAAAATGTATATTTCCCGTGGACGTGGCAGGGCGTGTATGGGAGATAGAAGGGTTTATGCATGATAGAAAGGTTTGAAATTTTGCCTCCCCTTGCACTCTGTGCAATGACACTGAAAATGTAAATCCAGTACTCAAACATTGACCTTCCATCATCAATAATATAACATTGAGGAACATTTTCCTATTTTGAAAAGCCACATTCCATTCCATTCCATTCCATTCCATTTCCTGTACGGACAGGCACGGAGCACTAAACAACTTGGCTTCCGACCACCATCCCTCCACCTCGGAAACAAACGATGATGCATAACACTCCATTTAATATAAATGTGAATTAGATTGAAATTTTAATATCAATTATAAATAAACCGATTTTGCCATTTATAGAAGCGGCTGCAAATTAAACCAAAAAGCTCTCTGCTCGTCGCTCTTCCACCCGTTCTCGCACGTTGATTAAAACTGTATTTCTGGTGTTTGGGTCCGGATCTGTTCCGTCGTCATCGTCATCGTTGTTGTGTCGTTTGCCCGTGTCGTCTACACCATTGTCTGCTAAACAAATTCACCTACCTCACTCAACTGTCTGCACTACCTCTGTCAAACTCCCTTGTGGCCTAGAATCTATCTAGATAGAGGCTTTTGAACACGTGCTCACTCATTCATCTCTCTTGCTCTAAGCTGATAGCTGGTAGGGCGGATTCTCTGGGCGAGACTACCCAGCTGAACTTCTAATAAATTATTTATAGTGGACTGTATGTCTGTGAGTGTGCTTCCCCTAGCGACACACATCCTGCTGGTGATTTGAGGGGAGTGAAGAAGCCATGGCCCGGGAGCAGGAAATATGCATTTATTCACTGGCGGTGATGCACTTCCTATAGCCAGGAAACTATGAGTTGCCGGCACTGCCACGTGGATTGCGAGGGCATGCCATACTACTAACCTGGAACCACGCATAGTCCCCGCACTCATGTATCGTTTGGCCGCGAAGCTTTGTCCCATATACGGAGGCCGTTCCACGGTGCTAATGATGTGGGTTGAAGTATAAATAAATTGAAAATTCGGAAAGCAGCACTGATGCACTTTGGCGTACACGCGTAGGCCAGTGCGTGTCAACCGGATTGCAAGCAGCACAGCGCGCCCTCCCTGCACGAAAACAGTGACAGTTGAATGTTATTGCATTTTTGTACGGGTGCAATGCACTGCCGGGAAGATCGATTGCCATCGTGGGTTATGGGCTGCTTGCTGTGACACCGAAACATTATTGGAAATTTCATTTCAGTTCATGATGAAAAAGGATTAGCGACGTATTAGTATATGGTTGATGAGTTTGTTGGGGGTGGTAATCCCGTTTATTTTGATTAGCTACAGTCATATCTGGTAGAGTGTTTTGCCTCGTTTTTTTCGTCATCATTCGGTGTGGCTTATTGCATTTTCAGTTGAACTAAACGTTGCTCTGGTTTTAAATTAATAACTTTGACGCAGCACAGCGTCATTCTTTACAATACTAGGGACACTTTGAAGCAACGAAAATGAGGTTTGTAAAGCTTTCTTGTCCTATTATTTTTTTAAAGATTTCAAAAATAAAGAGGACTATATTACAAACCATTCAAAGGAGCGTATGGAAGGCTAGAATGCTATATTCTCTTTCAAGTACTCCCTAGTTCAGCCCATTGGCAAACCAAACGGACACTGTATATTACGATGGTTCAAAATTTCAAATCAGGTCCTGATGCTCAGCATTAGCATTAACGTTTGTACACCTCGTGGATGGAGCTGTGATGAAGAATGATTCTTTGAATACAAGGTGTTCAATAAGTTCGAATACAACTTTTCATTGTTTTGCACGTGCGCATCATGTGCATTCTGTATATTGTATTGGTGTCAGCTTTGGCCTCATATACAGTATGTAAAATAAGTATATCCACCCCTGCTTCAAATTTACAATTTTCCTGTTATCGATTCAAATATTAGTTGATAAAATGAGTGTTGTTATGCGTTTGGTCCATTTTATAGTACCTATCATTATACCATTAAATATACTTGAATTAATCTTGCTCTTGAAAATCTATGCCAAGATCAACAGAATAGGGAAGTAAACGTGCAAAAAAAGTGTATCCACCCAAACGGGCTTTGTACCATTTTGCCGTGTATTGAGTGGTTCCTGTCTCTTTTTCGAATGTAAACATTGCATACAGTTATCCTTTCGTAATGTAGAAGCTTTCGTCATTGAAATTTGAGTTCTCGTGTTTCGAAATGCCTAAAAACGCCCAAATTTCGCTGAGTATCCGAAAACTTATCATAGAGCATCACAAGTGCGGAAAAAGCTACCGTCAAATTGCTAATATCGTTCAGATACGTAAAGAAACGGTTGCCAAAATTGTTCAGAACTACAAAAAGAGTGGTTCGTTCACACCAGAAAAGCGATCAGGGCGAGGGCAAGTTCCCGGATTGACAGGGCTATCGTCAGAAAGGCGGAACAAGATCGAGGTTTGTCAGCTCCAAAAAATGCAAAGCAAGTTGAGAGTGAATTTTCTATCCATGTGACACCTCAAACAATCCGAAATCGATTGCATCTACATGGGTTGAAGGGTAGAGTGGCAATTAAGAAACCATGGTTGTCAGCGAAAAACATTAAAAAACTATTGAAGTGGGCTCGAGATCATATTACATGGACAGTCGATGATTGGAGAAAGGTCATTTGGTCAGACGAGACTAAAATAATGCTATTTGGGTCTGATAGTATCACACGAAAATGGCGCAGAACCGGTGAAAGTCTGAAAACCCAGTGTTTAAAGCCTACAGTCAAACATGGTGGAGGTGAGTTATTGCAACATCATTAGTGTTCAACTAACTTAACTAGCTTTTATCATTTTCTGTGCAGGTAGAATCATGGTTTGGGGCTCGATGGCTTCGTCTGGCGTTGGAGAACTCGAATTCATTGATGGAATAATGACAAAGGAGGTTTATCTGGACAAACTGAAACGAAAACTTTCAGCAAGTACACAAGCGAAGCTGAGCCAGAGATACACGTTCCAGCAGGATGTGGATCAAAGCAAACATCGAAGCTGGTATCCCAATGGTTTAAGGAAAAGAAAATCAATGTTTTGAAGTGGCCAACAGCACAGTCTCTGACCTTAATCCAATAGAACATCTCTGGTCTATTTTGAAGTTAAGGTTCAGGAACACAAACATCAAGCATTCAACCAATTACGACAAGTTGTTGTAACTGAATGAGACAAAATCACACCAGAAACGTCTGCTAAGCTTGTCCAGTCAATGCCACGACGATGTCAAGCTGTGCGAAGCCAAGGAGGTCACACGAAATATTGAATGATTTTCAGGACTATGGTGGATATATTTTTTTTGCGTTATTTTTATCGTTTTCTTATATATTTGGTCTCAGACACGAATAGTTCGTGCTTTACATCAAGTTATCGTTATTTGACTTTCTTTTTATCCCTTGAAAATATGACTTAATGTTAAAAACTCGTTTTCAATGTTTTGGTGGATTATTTGAAGCAAATGTGCCAAGTGAGAAGGGGTGGTTAAACTTTTTTTTACATACTGTATAGACTAACTGACGCGCATGGTGTCGACTTCCTGTCATTTATCGTTTGTTGACCGCGCACAATGAAGGAGTACCGCGACGTCGTAGTAAAGTTATTTACGAGAGGTGAGCGACCCGGCGACATGTTCTGGCGGTTGAAATCCCACGGGGTGAAACAGTATTTCATCTACACCACCATTCATCGGTATTGGGAGACGGGCTCAGCCAAGAACCGTGTGAGATCCGGGCGGCCGAGTTCGACAAGGACCCCAACAGCCATCAAGGTGGTGAGGGAGCGGGTGCGTCGAAAAATGAACCGTTCGATCCGGAAGACCGTAGTATAAGATCTAGGTTCAAAGGTTGTCGCCCCGGCACTTCGAAACCTCTACGGCGGGGAGATCATTACATCTTTCAACAGGACGATGCACTGGTCCACACATATCCTCCAAGCGTGGTGTTGGTAGAATTTGACAGCTTTGACATCCGTACATTGAATGTCCCCATTAAACGGAACCAGCTGATACGTTTCGTCACGCAAAAATATCCACGAAGACACACCTCGATCGTTCACCTGGCCACGTCCATGCAACCGTTGGAGATAGGGAGAATTTTGTATCTACCTTTAAAAGACGCAGGGAGCCACCGTAGTTTTCAGTAGATATCGAAGGAAATGGTATTCATTCCAATTCGGTCAAGCGACACGCACGGTCGTGTTTTTCGCTCTCTCTAAAAACAGTTTTTTTCCGTTTCCCCCCTCGCCTGCTTTCTCGCGATTGTGGTTGCCGATGCCGCTGCTGGTTGGAGAAAAGTTTTTGCGGAAGTTTGGATGATCCGGTAGTACAGATCATACGGCGGATTGTGCTTGTTGGAGGAGAAGAAAGATCGGGTGAATATTAAACATTGGTGCATCGTATTAATGATGTGATAGTGCCAAGCGAAGAAAGAAGAAAAATCTAGAGAAAAAACCGCGTGATAGGCATTTGACGGGTTAGCTGAGAAAAGTGTTTCGGTGTTGTGCTGGGAGATTCAGTTTGCCCATTTGGGCATTTATGCGAAAAATAATATGAAGTGGTGAGCTTTTAACTGAATATTTAGTGGAGCTTCGAATGTGATAAAGTAGAAAAGTAAAAGAAAAGAGGGGAAAAAGACAGAAGGAAAGAAGAGAGCTGTATTAAAGCGGAAAGCGATAGAGTGTATGTAAGTTCCTTGAGTGATGACGGAGTAAAGGTGGGTTTACACTCTACACCAATGAGAGCAGGAAGGAAAAATAAGTAAGTGACGACGTATTCGTGGTGGTGGCACAAAATTTAGTAGAAAGAGAGGCAAAAGAAAATAGTGGAAAAGAATTAGTGGAAGAGGAAGTGAAAAATGATATCGGCAACTGATAGAGGAGAGTGAGTGCCACTAAGTCATTGGTGTCGCTCACCAACATCAGGTAAATTTTCTCGTACATGTGTTGTTAGGGAAAGGAAGAGAAGAGAGAAAAAAAGTGCAGTGGAGTTCATCCGTATCGTGGGCTGCAAGAAAATTAAGTCGCGTTTGGCTAAAAAAAAAGATTCGTGTGAAGAGATTGTAGGGTTTCGGTCTGTTCTTGGTATTGGTAAGTCACTGCTCTCACTACGCATTTCATTTATTGAAGGTTGGACTTGAGATGCCTTTGCGCTGAACTGATCGGCTTTACATGCCACAGGGACTATGTAGGGACTCCTTGTGAAAGTCGATTCCATTGTGGTTGTGCAGCATTGACTATTTTTTACTGTATTTGTCTGCTCTCTTTTTTGTGTAATTTCCATAGGGACATGTGGAGTTCGAATGGTTCGTTAAATCGATTGGAATCATTACGGATGATAGTTGCGGTCCAGAGAGATGGAGCGGCAAGTCGAGGTTTTGGATATACTGTTTTTATGCGATATTTAGTTTCAGATCATCCTTAGAATTCTCAAGTATTGTAGATTTATCAATGATTTATCCGTTCTTTGCAGTAATCATACTCATAAGAAATTTATTTCGCCTTGGATTTTTGTATTGCTGTTTTGCTGGGCTGACAGGTGATCGGTTTTCTTTAGTTTAACAAGTATTTTGTTGCAACTGTCAATAGTGGACATAGGAAATTTCGCCATTTCAATCATCTGACACCGCAGAAGCGTTCAACTTTTAGCTGTATTTTATCGTTATATCTATTGTATGCAGTATTTCATTATAATATCGTATTATTTTCGTCATATCATCATTGTAAATTATTTAAAGTCATATTAAATTTTTAGGACCTGATGTTTAAACTGTTATGTGCTTGTTAATGTATTTTAGTTTAAAATTTTGTTTTTTTTATGTATTTCATACATTATACATACATGTTAAGATATAGCCCTTGCTCAGTAGCTCAGTAGGGTTTTTTTTTTTCTGTCAGGACCCGAAGCTAAGAGTCAATTCTATTGTGGTTACATCAATTAGTTTTTCCACTGTACAAACAGCACAATGTAGCAGAAATTGCAGAGATGATATTCTTCATGCGGAGTATAATTTCATGTTGTCCTTGGAAGTCCCAAGTATTGTAAAATATTTTTGAATTTTTCTCCTCGTGATTATGAAACATTGTCTAAGGTTCGTGGTGGATGCGCGGGTCCGTCAACAATTGATGTCAGATATATGTTGTGCCTACGCTTATTATGTTGTTTGACTGTTAATGTGAGAACAAATTCTAATCTTGGTAGATCATAGTCCTGTAGAGGCTGCAACAGCGGAAGAATTTTGATGAGTGGGTGACCACCTAATTTATAGATATATATTCTACTATGATTTACTGGCTTGCTCGTGATATAATTTTACATTATATCGCCAGTTTGTTATTTTATGTTATGATATTAAATGATATGATATTTCACGTTTTAAAGAATTTGATATTATTGTATTTGGATTCATTTTATTAAAACCACTAAAGTTCATTTAATTGAAATCACTATAGTACCTACGAAACTGGAAACGAAACGGAACAGCGCATTGAAATTTAAAGTTAACTATTCTTTATACGCTATATAATTTCAGATCATCCATGGATGTCCCAAGTTTTGTAAAATATGTTTAAATCAATTTGTCTCTCGTAGCTGCATTGCCTAAACTTTGAGATAAATTATAATTATCATGTTTTATCTGTATTATTTATCATTGTAATATTTAATATATATAAAATTATTGAATGCTCTTCAAATATGCTGTTTATGTTTATCCATATGTCATGAATACATACATATTTTTTTAATTTTTAATGTATAATCAAATGTTTAATGTTTTATTTATTTGCAAAATAATCTTTACATTCCAGAGTAACATTCATCTGCCACTGATTGAGCTGTAAAGATGCAACAAGCTTCATGTTATTATCATATGCCTATTAATGCTGTTTTAATTATTTCATCATATTTTTAAAATTTCAGGATGACGAATTGCAACTATGACATATTAATTAAATATTATAGTATATTTCATTGCTCTATTACATACAACATGAATTAAATATTATGATTATATGTATAATAAATACTGGGTTGGGAGGGAGCACCAGGGTATCATTCAAGCTGAAACTGGATGATGGTTTGATTGACTGCCTGAGTCTAGGAGGGAACAAACAGTATCATTTCTTATCCTACCGACTCGAGTGTGGTGCTGCGAGTTCTACTCCAACAGTTTCAGGGAGAGTGACGCGCCCTTCTTAACAAGCCATCCTGTAGAAAGCTTAATGAGTATTGCGAATTGTGTTATTCGATTTGTTGGATCATATCGTTGGAAGGAGATTCTTAATTTCCCGTGGATTTCGTGTAAGTGTCTCTGCTTACGGGTCCACCCCTCCGTTTTTGGCCCTTCATACAGCGATATTGTGAATTCATATCGGTGGCTCAATTCGATCTTGCTATTAAGTGGAGCTGCATCCAAGCCAAGGGCTAGAAGGGATGGTGGCTACCATACATACATACATACATATCGAAGGAAATGGTACATGAACAGTCGGAGAGAATAGTTTAACAAAATGCCCTGTTAAAAATGTTCGTTAGTAATACCTTTTCTAAGAAGGTTAAGTGATATTCTATTTCTCTTCAAACAGTTGGAACTCAAGCATTGACTAAGTCCTAATATAACCAGCATTAAAGTCCTTCCGCCATATGGTTTATGGCTAGAGCCCCATTACTTTTTTATTTTTTATATAATCATTTATTTGTACAGGCTCAATCGAATCAACTTTACAGAGCCATCATCATGTATACACCATGTATCTTAAATCTAAAGTTAGGGGAATAGAGCCGATTACTCGCGGTCGTCTCGAGGTTAATAGGAATAACAATTTAACGGATAGGGAGATGGGCGGGAATTTAAAGTACGGTTTACATAACATTTTATATTCTAAATTGTCAAAAAACTTAAAACTATACAACTTTTGGTTTTCTTTTTATTTGAACATTTTTGAAAGCGAACTAAAAACACACGAACACAGAAAATAAAACTTATACTAAACGTACATGTTTAACCAACTACAATCTAAGGCTAATGTTAGTCAAAATCACATAAATGAGTTTCATGTACTCCAGATCACGTAGAGCCAAAATATCTCGAACTGGTACATTGGGTTGTCTACCTCGAGCCCGAAGGGAATCATAAAGCTCAGATCTGACTCCACGATACTCAGCACATGACCAAATAATGTGATCTGCGTCCTGATAGCCTTGTCCACATTCACAGAGATTGCTGTCGCTCAGCCCAACCCGGTATAAATGAGCGTTCAAAGAAAAATGATTGACCATTAGTCGAGACATCACACGAATGAAGTCTCGACCCACATCCATACCCCAAAACCATGATTTCTTCGACACCTTTGGGATGATAGAATGTTGCCATCGCCCCAAATCTCCTTTACTCCATTTATACTGCCAGCTGACGAGTGACTGTTGACGAAAAATAGGAATCAATTCGATAAAGGCGATTTGTCGATCATAAATATCGCCTTCCATAGCGCCCACCTTTGCAAGCGAGTCCGCTTTCTCATTGCCTGGAATTGAACAATGAGATGGGACCCATACAAAGGTGATGATAAAATAACGCGAAGATAAAGCACTTAGAAGCTCCTGTATTTTCATGAGAAAATACGAGGAGTGCTTTACCGGCCTCAAGGAGCGAATAGTCTCTATAGAACTGAGACTATCCGTGAAAATGAAATACTGATCCGGTGTTAATGAGGCAACGATTTCTAGCGTGAATTGTATTGCCGCTAATTCAGCGACATATACGGAACAAGGAGCTTGAAGTTTACGATTGGCGCTATATATTTCATTAAATATACCAAAGCCTGCTGACTCCTCTATCAAAGACCTATCAGTGAAGAACGGTTTAATGGAATCAACTTAGCCAAACTTAGCACCAAATATCACCGGAGCAATCTAAGGACGATGATGTTCTGGGATTCCATGAAGCTCCTGTTTCATAGATAAATCAAAACGAACCGAATTGTCAAAGTCGGAGAAGTAAACACGATTGGGAATATACTGCGAAGGGTTGACATCCTATGTTATATACAAACGGTACAAAGTCATGAAGGCGAGTTTGAGGGTTCAACTCAAGAAGCTTCTCAGAATTTTCGATCACCTGAGGGTTCATAACTTCACACGTGGTGAGGAGCCGGAGAGATAATTCTGAAAACCGATCCGAGAGTGGCAACATGCCAGCCAGCACTTCAAGACTCATGGTATGAGTCGAGTGCATACAACCTAACGCGATACGAAGACACCGATACTGAATACGTTCCAGTTTAATGAAGTGCGACCGAGCCGCTGACTGAAAACAAAAACTACCGTATTCCATAATCGACAAAATCGTTGTCCGGTACAACGTTAGAAGATCTTGTGGATTAGCTCCCACCAGGTTCCGGTAATTGTGCAGAAAAAATTGATCCTTGGCTGGCACTTTCGCTTCACATACTCAATATGGGATCTCCAGGTGCACTTAGAATCGAACCAGACCCCAAGATATTTAAATGACATAGAATGAGCTATCGGCTTACCCCAAATTTGAAGCTTCGGTTGTGCTGGGTTATGCTTCCTTGAAAAACTACCAACTCAGTTTTCTCCGTAGAGAATTCGATAGCTAGCTCTAGAGCCCAAGTAGACAAATTGTCTAAGGTATCCTGTAAGGGTCCTTGCAGATCGACCCCATTGGGTCCCGTGACAGACACTACGCCGTCATCTGCAAGTTGTCTCAACGTACAGTTGTCACTTAGACAACCGTCAATGTCTTTGACATAAAAACTACACAAAAGGGGGCTTAAACATGATCCCTGGGGGAGACCCATGTAGATAAATCGTGAAGATGTAGAGGTTCCATGAGAGAAGCTCATTTGTTTCTCTGACAGCAAATTGTACAAAAAATTATTCATTAATGGTGAAAAGCCACAAGCGTGGAGTTTATCTGAGAGAACTTTAACAGATACTGAATCAAAAAGCCCCTTTATGTCCAAGAATACAGAAGCCATTTGCTCTTTTTAGCTAAAGCTAACTGAATATCTGTGGAAAGCAACGCGAGACAGTCGTTCGTTCCCTTACCCCTACGGAAACCATATTGAGTATCTGAAAGCAGGTTATTCGTCTCAACCCATTTGTCCAGGCGGAAAAGGATAATTTTCTCCAACAACTTTCGAATACAAGATAACATCGCGATGGGTCGATAGGAGTTGTGGTCGGACGCGGGCTTACCAGGTTTTTGAATGGCAATAACTCTCACCCGTCTCCAATCATCCGGTACAATGTTTAGTTCCAGAAATCGATTGATCAAGTTCAACATGCGCCTCTTCGCGACGTCTGGGAGGTTATTAAGCAAGTTGAACTTGATCCGATCAGCCCCTGGAGCCATATTGCCACACGAAAGAAGTGCTAGAGAGAACTCTACCATTGAAAAGGGTTGGCTGTTCTCATCTATCGAATTCGTGGTTTCGCGAGGAATCATCCGTGCCGGCACAGAATCTGGACAAACTTTTCGCGCGAACTTGAGGATCCATTGGTTCGAGTACTCTTCGCTCTCGTTGTTCGTAGTTCGGTTACGCAACCTTCGCGCCGTGTTCCAAAGAGTACTCAACGACGTTTCGCGCGATAGCCCGTTCACGAATGTTCGCCAGTAACCGCGTTTCTTGGCCTTGATGAGGCTCTTAAGTTCGCGTTCGAGACATATGTATACTTCGAGAACCCCATTACTCGCTCTCCTAAAATAATGTTTGAGAATACGTTCTTCCTGTGACGGTAGAGACATGGTCAATAATCATCGTCATAGCATTTAAAGCTAAACATAGTTTCGGAACTTTACTGTATATCAACAAACTATCGAGCGATTACAGCCTTCGACAACGCACAAAACCTGACGAAAACGAACTATCAAGCTGTTTCTTAAGAAGCAAGAAATTGAATTTGATCAACACGATGACTTAGAGATTTGGGTCGATGGCAATATTCTATCATCCCGGGACAATCCACACAAAAAAATTTTATGGTCCATACAAAAAACGTGACAAAGGGTGGGGTGGGGGGTTATTAACAGTCACTTTTTGCGTGATATAATTAATGGACGTTCCCACATATGCACTTTGATATAAGTCCAAGGAGACCGATTTCAAATCAGGTCTTGACTCGTCTTTCAAAATTTGAGCTAAATAAGTTTCGAACTCGAGTTGCACAAAAGAAAACCCAAACTTACTTCGTGTTCTGTGCTATAAATGCAATCGAAAATGTTTGCTGCTTTTAGTAAAAAATACTTAACAAGTGTTGGAAATGCAATTTTCATTAGATATACTGTTAACATTGAAGTAGCACATACTCAATATTTTCTATCTAGCGATTATTAATAGGTTAGCTTCGACATTATGTTTCAATATTTTCAAACTGTTGATTGGAATCTTCTGTCCAGACGTGTTTGCTAAGGTGTGCCTTCGTCAATGCCCGAAATTCATCAATTGTTCGAATTTGCTGTCAATTAGGAGGGTTCATGTTCCTTGGAACAAATGAAACATTCTCGGTGGTATACCATTCTACCGTTCTTACATATAAATGTAAGAATCTGGCTAATTCGCTGTTCTTAGAAGCAGTTGTGAAGAAAGGATTGCGAAATCATACCACACCCACGAATAGCTTGCCATACCATAAATTTCTAACCAAAGTTTTCGACTTGACTTGATGTTTTAGACTGGTTAAATACTTCTCCTTCACGCACTGTATGAGATTGTGGCCTCAGCATCGATTTGTAGTAGAATTTCACGTAGGTTTCAAGATTATTCAGTACGAATTCCCAGCATGTATTGAATCGCATAAGTTTCGACTATGAGCTTGATCGATGCTTCTTGTTTTGAACTCCGTTTTGGCTGCTTCTGCTTCTGATTGGTTCAAACTCTAGCAGCGCACTTGTTGCAGTTCGGTTGAATAAATAATAATGTAACTGAATTAAATCACAATAAGGAATGAAAATGCTAGGAAGCTCTAAACGGAGATGTTGACAAGATAAAGTTGCTGTATCAACGCTGGTCCCCAACACAATGCCAGAGCTGCAGTTTTGCATAGGAAAAGATGAATTCAAAGTGGATGATCGATTCGAAAAGAAGAAAATATTGAAATCCACCACGAAACACCCTATTTGGCACGTTATCTGGCATGATGAAATTTAAAAGGCGTCTTTTGCCATTTTTGAAGCAGCACAATGAAAAACCATTATTTTGCTGCCAGTCACTATTTGACTTATTTGGTTCATTTTTTCCCCAGGGACATGAATCCACCGAACTACCCTTAACTACGTCCAATCGAAACTTTTGGGCCATGGTGAAGCAAGAACTCAGAAAAACCAAAGAGAAAGTAAAGGCTTCAAATGGCATGCGTAGGAAGTGGTTGAAAAAATGAGATAAAAGGTACCGGATACATAATGTTCAGGCTCTTATGTGAAGCGAAATTGTCGAGAACTTCACCATATAACCTCCAATATAGACTGTTCCGACAAATATAAATACACTTATGATTAACCGTCAATTCAAAATTCTTGCGTATGAACTAACTTTGGGTGCGTCATGCTGTTGACGTCCAAATTAAACTGATGTTGTAATTTTATTTTTTATGTTTCGACGATTGATCTAAACGTCAAACAAAACAGTATTTATTCAGATTTCAAACAATATATAACAAGTTATTACATTTTACTGTTTCGTCATTGGTCTTTTCTTTACAGCATCCTCGAAGGTTTCGCTAGACGCTAGCTTTCGCTAATAATTTTCGATTGATCTGAACTCAGGACACTTCGGAGGATTAATCTCGTTGGCGACGAAATTAACAATGTTTGCAGCATACCATTCTAGTACCTCCTGGTACTAGTAGTGGCAGCTGCCTAGATCCGGCCAAAACATAACGTTGGTCTTGTGTTGCCGAATGAAGGGTAAAATCCGCTGTTTCAGATGTGAGATGTGATGAAAACCTTGGTTTTAAGACCACAACTGCAGATTCTTTGCCAAATCATTATGTTCCGAGCAAACTCATCAGCAAAAACAAATTTATACCTGGAATGGACATCATCACGACCAGTTGCCAGGTAAAATTTTCGTTCGGGGTTATGTTTATAATCCATTTTGACTTATACTTCGTCACCCATTAAAATACAGCGATCAAATTTCGTCAAAACTCGTTTGTATAGTAATCGTGCTCGCTTTTCGGCCACTAAATTTTGTTTCGGGGAGCGATTTCGATGTTTACTGGCACAAAAAGACTTATATCCTTCGCTTAGAAGGATGTTACGCACGGTGGAAAAGTTGGAATCGTATTTCTTTGCCAAATCACGGTTGCCTTTCACGTACCTTAACACCATCATGTTTTATCAATAAAACATCAACAAATGCCTGTCAAACGTTTTTTGTTCCAACCATTATACCATGCGTCCAGATTTATTTTGAATCGAGCTTTACTATCTCTTCGAATCTTTGGTTCTAGCAGAGTTGCATGTTGATAAGAAAGATAATTCCAATTTAAAACACATTATTTTTATTTGCTTGGGTAGCTCATCTGAGACCTTGGAATAAGACCTGAACCGAGTTTCTTCTTGACATTGTGTCGCAAGTGCAGTTTCAAAAAGAACGTTGGATCAGAACGTCAGGATCAGGTTGGAAAGTGAAGCATCACATGGAATCAATTATCGCATAAGTTATTAATAAAAGATTTATTTGGTACGTTTCTCAGCTTAAGGACATGTAAATTGTAAGCATATTGTCTACATCTAGAACTTAAAATCAGAATTGGACATACTATGTGTGCAATATAATGCTTCACCACTGTATTCTGGCCTCCAGGGAACGATAGGCCTTGACCCCCTTTTAGCGTTGCGTTCGTTATAAATGCAGTCTAATTATTTATCATTTATCTGTCGTGAATAGCAGCTTCAACACATAAATCCAGCTTAATACTTTTCACGAAGCAATAACATATTCCATCAATGTATTACTATTCAATCAAACTATCACATTATCTTGCCAGAGACAAACGACAGCTCGGAGTTGAATTGATAATCATAATTCGTGCCCCATAAAGTGCTGAAACCTAAATTCAATTCACTGCCAAAAACGTCCCTTGGAGCACGGAACCCATTCCTTTCAATGGCCATAAAGCGTAACATAGTGCCATTAAATCAGTTGACCCAATCTCTCATATATCTCTTCCCTTCCAACGCACACTAATCCCTTCCCGTTATCATCAACATCGTGTTCGTGCGCCGTTCATTCTGACCATCAAGCGAGCCTAGGGAATTATTAGAATTAATTTAATTTAGAACCGTGCTTTATAGATGTAATTTATGTGATATCTTTCGCTCCATTCGTCCCGTGTCGCACGGAAGTGGGGGCTCGAATCCATTCCACCTTGTCTACCACACGCCCCATCACAAGCCTACAGCGAAAACTATTTGATGAACGCTGACCTCTCCGTTCCCACCAACCTCACCCTAACGCTAGACTGAAGGCCAGAGAGGCACAATATGCCAATCCAACACCAAATTGTGTACATTTTCGTAACACATGTCGAGCCAACTGTTGGCACATGGTGAATATTGTTTTAAAATATAATCTCCACAATGTACGCATAAATTTAAATAATGCACAGCGTCGCAGATGCGTCATATCTGTGTAGCATTTCACGATTAATTTATTTATTCACTTTACTACTAGTACTTGCAAAGGCTGAGCTACAAATTGACGGCTACACGCGTTTCAAGTTTGGTTTTGGACCTACGCACCCATATGTCGGACAAGCTCCAACGTGTACCGTTGGAAGGGGTTAAACTGATAGAGAACAAGCAAATCATTACAAATTTAGTTGTAAATGATGTCGATTATCTTCTTTTTTTTTAATGGCCAAAACTAGGCGCAAGATTATTGAAGGTGAGATATTCCTACTAGTACAATATGCAAAACAAACAATTGATCGAAGAAAGCATCTATTAGAAGCTGTAAGAACGCATTTAATCTCGTTATTCAAGCATGAGGTTCATAAAATTTTGTGAATATGAATAAATAACACAAAAAGAAATTCAATAGCTGCAACTCTTCACAAAAGGAATATTAAGAAAAAAATCAACCTCTCCTCCCTCGCCAAAAAAGATTTGTCAAAAATCCATGCAATGATAAACTCCAGAAAGCGTATATATTTTTAAAACAAATTTGTAGCACTTCTTCGTGTTCTTTTCGTATAACAACCGAATGTTCTTTATAACTGTTCTAATTGACTTGTTCTCTTGTTCTCTTTGACAGCACATGCTGTATTGAACATGAAGCCAACTTTATAAATAGTGCAAATCAATTTCGTTACAGAAAACAACTAGAAAGTTTGTATAGTTTATTTTCAGTGTAAAATTTTGCAAACCTCAGGGTCATGTGCAGAATTTGTCTGCGGAAGCTGTTTTTTTTTTATTTATTTATTTTACGTCGGCCTATTTCCTCATATGGTGACAATCACCGACGCCAGGGAGACGACTCCATCACCTGGACCCTACCTAACGACTCATGAATATGAGCCGGGACCAACGGCTTTACTTCCGTTCCGAAGGAAGACGTGACAAGATTTGTT
Source organism: Aedes japonicus (assembly GCA_034211315.2). Classification (NCBI taxonomy): domain Eukaryota; kingdom Metazoa; phylum Arthropoda; class Insecta; order Diptera; family Culicidae; genus Aedes; species Aedes japonicus. The sequence goes on from JASCZW010004866.1 coordinate 50,126, forward strand.
CGCCTCAGAAAAACCACGTTCTTTTTTTTGCGTAGAACCACTGCGTCCACTGAGTTGAACTTTTGTGGTATTACGTTGACTTGAATTGAACCAGATCCACTAGGTGCCAAGTTGCATGTCATCGCTTACCATCTACACACCGACGCCGGCAGCAGAAGTTGTTATCCGACGTCATCGGTACAGAGTGATCAGGTTCACGAAATCTATTTGCCGTATTCCATGCCCTGTTACTTAGTCATCAATGTTCTGACCTTGAACAAAAAACTGTAGCGTTACAACTTGAAACCACTGAAACGGTTTCTACTCGGGAGTAACATCACCCAACCTTGCTACGCCACTGTGAGAATCAGAGGACTTTCTCTCCAACGATCGTTCCTCCGAAACGAGACGGTATCCTCTCTATTACATCGACCAATAGCGACAGGCGATCGTCATCGGTGACGTCACCGCTTGGGATCTTCTGCTTGATCGATAGTGAAAGATCTGCTGCGCGAATAGTCGTGTCGGCTCTGACTCTCAGGAAGAATGGAGCAGAGCCACAATGGATAATGTTCTGTGGTAAGTTATGTGTGACGTAGTAGTTTGTACAAATGTAATATACTGTAAATGAAATGTATGTGGTGTGATACGGACAAAATATATGTGCTGTGTTGTGGACGAATGTTGATTGATGATTGATTTATCTTTATTAAAGGCTGTTCAGCCCAGCTAGAGGACGAATGTGTGATGTTGTGTGGAAAAGGATGAATAGAACTCAAAAGAAATCCCCAAACCCAACGCAACATACAGTCCACTCATGGAGACGCCCAGTGTATTCCACCTCACAGCTGGCAGTAAT
>JASCZW010004867.1:0-59424 GCA_034211315.2 Aedes japonicus
ATTTGCAATAAGAAACCAGTATGAATTTCATAATCATTTATCTTATGAAATATAATGATGTCGAAATAATAAAAATATGGAGCAACGCGAAATCGAACCTTGAACGTTGAGGTTAGGGGTCTCATGACTAGCCCATTAGTATATCATCAACACTTGTTATCAGGAAAGCTCAAAGGCGTACAAGAACAACGTCGTGTGAAACAACATCTATTCATCAGTCAGCCTTATAAAATTGCATAACATCGTTCACAAGTTCATCTTTATGAAATTCTTAAGATTATTTGGCTGAGTGTAGGTCCAGTCGTCCATCAAAATACAAGCATCCGGTTGCTGCAAAACTCGCGAATACAAAATCCGGGCCCTTGTTGCTGCGCGTTGCTTCCATTCTGCGCTTTGTTTGGCGATTTTCTGCTTCTTCTAGGTCTTCATGTTGTTCCGTTTCTTGATACGTTGAATCATTCCAACCCTGGTTCCTGCTTTATTGGTCAAATCACGTATCGACATTGATAGAAGAATCCGGGTTTTCTGCCTCTTCCTGGCAGCTGAACCAAACAACAGAGTTCCCAAATCTTGGTTATGATGGATTTTATACTCATGTGATGAATTCCAAAGCGTTTCGCAACGTAACCATGTGCCCAAATTTTAACCGTGCAAAAAAGTAAACAATCGAAATATGACAGCCAAACGCACAGCATGCTATGATAAACACATCAAAATCATCACAAATACACGTGTACAACGCAGAATGTACGTGGATAGCTTTTCCTCTGTTCGGGACATAAACCACTGAAGGACCGGTAATTTGATCTATTGTAGTATATCCCGTATCCTTTGTTTAGTGCATGTCGATTTACCTCATCACTATTGAGAAATAATGAGGTATTCGGTGTTGTTACAGTTGTCATTGATTGTTTGTTTTGATGGCAATGAATCAAATTTTATTGAAAGTTTCCGCTATTTAAACCCTTTGAGGGTGAGAGCACTCTTCAAAGGCGCCCTTTATCAGTCAAAATCAGATTTATTGCAAAGAAAACAAACTATGACTCCGATACTGACCATGCATCAGAACCCTAGGTCATAACCAAATTCAAACTATAGAACATCAAATAGACAATGAGAATTCACATAAATGAAGACTAACCATGTTTTTACTTATGTCTAAGCTCATCCTCGCACAATTGCAAAACGAGTATTGTCACTTTTCATAAGACATAAAATGTAATAAGGACTAAAATATGTTCCTTTGACTACAAATAACAAATATGTTCCCTAGTTTGAATTAATTCGGACTAGGGTTCGGTGGTAGATCTGATACCCCGTAACGCACCACGAAAATGTGATCTACCAGCGTTACGGGTCACGGGGATAGCTAATTTTCGATACATTCCTTATTGCTCAGGCTTTTCTTCGTACACGATCCACTATCTTTTGCCCGAACTCTGTTCCCAAATTCCATGCCCACTTGAAGTCTTACAGGTCCACTCCCAATGTCTCCCTTTTTTCAGTATTTGCATCACAATTGATCAACATTTCTCAATTAGCCTTATTTCCTTACTCCTATGGGCGGATTCATCTCCTTGAGGAATCACTGTGACGCCATATTTGCTGTACCCAAAGGGTGTGAGTCGCTTAGAACAATGTGCCAAGCACGTCGTAGTGAAAATCTCACATCATAACGAAACATGTGTGGCACTTTTGACAGTTGTACTTTTCGAAGATATAACCTGACAGCCACAGAAAATTATCGTTGTAAGTTTGTGGTGTTTTTTTTTACGCAGGAAACCCTGATAAATTCCGGTTTCTAAGTGAAGAAGTGATGTGCCTCCTGGATCTCACCAATATCAAAAAGGTATTCCACAACCGTCATCATCGAGCGAGCTGTTCGGCGAAGATACTGAACAGCACTCACGTGTATTGAACGAGAAAGTAATGCTGCATTTTGATTTAAATAAAGTGTATTTCAGATTATTTCACGAAATTGGCTCACAATCGCTTTCTTTTACTAGAGATATTAAGGACTCAGCCTTTCATGCCTTTTTGAAAAAGCTGAAAACATTAGAATCAAAGTTTTTTCTAGGGGCTAGGGCCTAGTTCAGGGTGGAGTCATATGCCCTATTCGCTAAATGAATGGGCAAAGATCGAGGTTTTCGTTTTCGATGGACGAGAGAGGAAACTGGCACATTTACAGCCTGACCATGCCAGAATGCTCTTCAAGGAAACGACGTCGAACATGGCCGACACATCGACATCAAATGTAACTAGTCACCCTCTTGCTGCAGCGCAGTTCGTAAGCCCCAACAATGCCGACAGAGGAACATATTTGGAGACTACTAATCAGATGGGAGTACGTGAACTGCGGTACGAGAGAAAGCGGATAAATCAATCATAAATATGCAACACCATATAGCAATTCTCGCACTTAGTTCGAGCAGAATAGCTTCTTGAATTGCTATCCATGCATCACCCAAAATTGATGTCTCAACACAAGAGTATTGAAAGCCAATTTCCGCAACAAAAACCTTGACTGAAACCCAAATCGCCTGACAAAAGTTTGACAAAGCAAAACAAAACAGTTCCTTGGTTGCCAGGTGTAGCTAAACCATACACGCTCAAAGCACCCTCTCTTTCTTTCGTATTACTATCCCTTTTTTCACACGGAAAAGTTACTCAATTTTCGTAAAAAGTGGCTTTAGTAAAAAATTGAGTAGATCCACTTTTTACGAAAACTGAGTAACTTTTCCGTGTGAAAAAAGGGATAATATCGAAGAGAAAGGAAAGTGTTTACGAGCGGGTAGAACTGAACTGTCAAGCTACCGCACGCATAAGCTGAGTTTACTCATAATCGCAAAAAAGTGCACATACTCATTTAAAGGCAAAGTTTACTTTACCCATACTTGAGTAAATTTGTAAGGGAAAAAATACTCAAATATGGGTAAGTAGTAACGTACCCATAATGAGTATGTGCACTTTTCGTTCACCCATATTTGAGTAAACTGACTAAAAAGAAACAATCGGCACAAGTGATTTTGTGCTGAGCGACTCACTATTTGGCTGTACCACTGTTCAGTGTAAATTGAGAAGTGGCTACCCCTTCTGCCCATAGAGGCCAGCCGATCAGGCTCGACATTTCTAGGAATACCGCAGTCATCCAAGCGATCATCCAAGATCATCCGGTCATCCAAGCGATTGTTGTTCCACTCATGTCCAATTCGAATCATGGCAATCATGTCTATGATTGCCATGTTTTAAATAGCTGCGATCTGGCAAGGCTATTGATTTGAAGGCCGACAAGGCCTGCTGTGTTCAATGACCGTAGCAGCACAGAGAACAGACATCCAAGCTGGAGTGCCCGCCGTGTGTAAATTTCTGCAACTGCTGTTTTGAAATTTCAGCTCTTTTCCGTTAGTTTTGTTGAATCGTATGTTGATGGCGCCACTTGCGCGCCTCTAGATTTGATAGTCTGTCAGTTTTAGTTTGGTGAAACCTAAACTAGGCAGCGCTGATGTTTCAACGGTTTGCTTTTGAAAATTTACACATGTCTGTTGAAAATTTGAAAATTTACACATGTCTGTTCTCTGTGGTACCAGCTCAAATCCTGGTGGGCTGGTTGCAGTTTGGATGTTGGCGTGGGTCCGGAGGAAGTTCATTCGTGTACGGCAGTTTGATTTAACCTTATCGAAGTGCTGGCGAAAACATAAGGAATTTCGCACATGAATTCAATGCAAAACCGCCGATCTGGGGTTCAACGTCAGTAATCACGGAATTATATTTTGTTAACAAATGCTTGTCAGTTTCGTTAAGTGCTTCTTCACTTCTCTGCTTTGCATTCCAATTCAGTACAATTTGGGCTTTAAACTTCATAATACAGGGCTATTCTTCGGGTTTTAGACGTAGGATTGCAAAACATTTGGCTTGTACGCCATTTCCCTCGATGACAGCTTCGGGTTTCGCTTGAATAGACCCACCACTTTCGCATGTGTCTTAGGATCTATTGACTTAACCTCTTCACCACACCCAGAACTGTTTCAGAACACCTCACACCGTGAATTTTAAAAATTTCAAAAGATTTTCCAACTCTCAAAAACGAAATCATCTTGACAAACAATGGCGGACAGTGCTTCTATACACTTTTAGCATAGCAGTGAGAATTCAAAATTTCCTCAAAAAACGCTTTGTTGACTGCCATCTTTATGTTTCCTTCTATAAGGCTACTGAGACTTAATAATTCAAACAACTAAACCATCATCACAACTAATGAGACAAATCTGAAAAGCCACACAGATGTTTGTAAGTGAATACAGGGTGTCTCACAATATGTTTCACTAAAACGAAATAGGATTACAGCAAAACAAATCAACCAAATCATAGTTTTTTTTTTCATTTGAAAGATACGTGTTATAGAAATAACCCACATTAATTCAATTTGAATCCCTCGCCCTTTACCTTGATAGCTTCGCCTAAACGCTTTGTAAACCCATCGCAGCTGGCACGCACGATTTCCTGAGGAATTCGGTCCCAAATATCAACCAAATGTTTCTTGAATCGATCTAAAGTAAGCCCTTTCGCAGGGCCTATATGTTGAAACATATAACCCCAAACAAAATAGTCAAGTGGGTTGAGATCCGGTGAAGATGCAGGCCATTCTTCGCTTGTGATGAAATCGGGAAAATTTTCCGCGCACCACACTTGTGTCTTCTTTGCCTTGTGAGCTGGAGCTGAGTCCTGTTGAGGAAGCAGATGGTTCTTCAAAACCTGCTTGATGTAATATTTTGTTTTGATTTTTACGTTAGGTTCTATGAAAAGAAGAGGAAGTTTTCATTTTAGTGAAATGATTTTCGATACATTCTGATAGCGTTCTATAGCTAATTTGTCTCTTGGAATATTGGCAAGCCGTTTGCCATTCACACGATCATTTGGTTGATTATGACTGTCCTGAAGAAGAAAGAGCTTTTCATCCGAAAATAAAAACTCGCAGTCACCGTGCCGAACCAAAGATTTCTGCTTCTTTGGACCTTGGCTTGCTTTTAACGCTCGGTCAACCCGTCAACCTGCTGTTTCTTGTACGGCTTGCATTCCAGATCATGTCTGGATTGTTTGCTCAATTCGGATTACGTCTTATTCGCTCCCTCACACATTTGATTTCTTACTCGTTCTGGCAGTTCGTCTGGCATCTACTTTATGTTGAACATGGTCATGTCCAGTTTTTTTAACCGTTCCAATGTACGAAAAACGAAATCCAATGTACGAAACGCTTACTCACTCCGAGCTGCTTAAGGGTATTGAATATCTGACACGGTCTAAGCTTTTGCAAATGTAATTTTAAAACTTGCTCTCGTATGGTTTCCATGGTAGCTGATAAATATAAACAACCGGAATTGCTTATTTATCTTCAGCGATAAGCTGTCAAAATAATACACTCAAAACAGGTATAATCAATGCCGCTGTTAAAATTATCCAGCTGAAATAAACCAAGAGTGAAAAAATGTGACATCTATTGTGAGACACACTGTATACCATAACAGAACTAAGGTTGCGGGGACTCATTCCGTATGACTCGTTTGCCAATGAATCATTTCAAAGGCCTCACGGCCTAAATATAGGAACACAAACAATATACCATTATAAAAAAGCTAAAGGAAGATCTAAGCACTACAAGTTCATCATCGTATTTTGAAAATCAACTTCTAAAATGCGCTCAACGATTCACCGCAACCTTGGACGGAAGATTAATCAGCATAAACATTCCTCTTCAAGTATCCTTGAGAATATTACAATCAGTGATATCCAGACAACCATTTGTAGTCTTTGTGGCGTTGTTATGTCTTTCATAGATTTTAAAAAGTGATTGAGGTTGATAGAGGGTGAGTTGATAGTTATTGCGACACTGTAGCTTGATCGGTAAATCGGCTATAGTTATCGAAATGAAACCAACATTTTTCAGCAGTTCAGTATATGTATGTCAATAACCTAACAGATGGCGCCAGGGACTTGTTTTTATTGGTAAGGGAAAAATGGGTTGCCAGTCTGTTTGCGGTTGTACCACATCTTTCGCATACAGCATTTAAGATGGATGTGTATGAAAAAATGCAATTATACATGAAGATTCTCTTGAAAATTAAAAAAAAATATTTTAGAAGGAGGAGGTCACAGAATCGGGTGATATTACGTTGAATTCTGACATTTAAACTCGAAAAAACTGTTAAGATAAATCGCTTCAATATAACGTAGAAATTCTCTAAAATATGCTTTATTTTTTTGTTGTCGTTTATTTTGGAAAAGTAAATTGTTTTGATTAGAATGGATTTAAAATTAAGAAATTTTCAATTAACATAATGAAAATGAACAAAATGGCTCCTAATAAGGTGTTCCTAGTGAAAACTTGGTCGCATCCAGTGCACAGTGGGAAAAAACGGACCCAAATTCCCACAGATGAGACGCCGCTGGATTGGAGGCTTGAAATATATCATTTCTTATGGGAAATTTGCCAAAAAATTGATTGGTGCCATTTTCAGCCTGCGCCGAGCCCAGGAAATGGTCCATTTTACCCCATTTACCCCTCAAAATGTGTCTTTTTGAGTTGGCATCAATGTTACTACAACCGCCGCTGAATGGTTTGCCCGCATAGAATCCTATTTCATATTAAAAACTCTGGGAAATCGAATGGTGCAAGTTTCATTCAGTTCCGAGCTCGGAAAGTGGCTTATTTTGCCCTATTTCCCCATTAATTTGAGATTTTCTTGTTCGTACCCTTTCAGCTACAATCGCTGCCAAAGTTTTTAGCTGAAAATAGCCTTTCTTACGTGAAAAAGGCTAATAAATCGACTGGTGTTATTTTCGTTTGGATACAGAATCGATAAACTGTCCATTTTGCCCCATTTAACCCTATCTTTGTGTGTTTTTAAGCTTTTATTCACATATCAACAATCGCCGCTGAATTTTCTACATGAAAAAGACTATGCCGTACGTGAAAAATACTGAAAAATCGAATGGTGCCATTTTCAGCCTGCGCCGAGCGCAGGAAATGGTCCATTTTACCCCATTTACCCTTAAAAATGTGTCTTTTTGAGTTGGCATCAATGTTACTACAACCGCCGCTGAATGGTTTGCCCGCAAAGAATCCAATTTCATATTTAAAACTCTGGGAAATCGAATGGTGTAAGTTTCATTCAGTTCCGAGTTCGGAAAGTGGCTTATTTTGCCCAATTTCCCCATTAATTTGAGATTTTCTTGTTCGTACCTTTTCAGCTACAATCGCTGCCAAAAATTATGGCTGAAAACAGTCTATCTTACGTGAAAAAGTCTAAGAAGTCGAATGGTGTTATTTTCGTTTAGATACACAAACGGAAAACTGTCCATTTCGCCCCATTTAACCCTATCTTTGTGTGTTTTTAAGCTTTTATTCATGTATCCACAATCGCCGCTGAATTTTCTACATGAAAAAGGCCATGCCGTACGTGAAAAACACTGAGAAATCGAATCGTGCCATTTTCAGCCTGCGCCGAGCCCGGGAAATGGTCCATTTTACCCCATTTACCCCTCAAAATGTGTCTTTTTGTGTTGGCATCAGTGTTACTACAATCGCCGCTGAATGGTTTGCCAGCATAAAATCCTATTTTATATTAAAAACTCTGGGGAATCGAATGGTGCAAGTTTCATTCAGTTCCAAGCTCGGAAAGTGGCTTATTTTGCCCAATTTCCCCATTAATTTGAGATTTTCTTGTTCGTACCCTTACAGCTACAATCGCTGCCAAAGTTTTAAGCTGAAAACAGCCTATCTTACGTGAAAAAGTTTAAGGAATCGACTGGTGTTGTTTTCGTTAAGTTACAGAATCGGGAAACTGTCCATTTTGCCCCATTAAACCCCTACTGTGCAGGATTCATTCAGTTCCGAAACCGGAAAGTAGCCTATTTTGCTCCACTTCTTCTTAAATATGCTAATAAAACAAGGCTGCTCTGAAGTCTTAAAATGGCCAAAACCAATATAGAACTATGAAAAAAGTATATGCGCATTCGATAAATACTTAGAGGTCGTATCTGAAAATAATTAAAACGTACTCTTTATATATAAGAAGCTATAAACTATTTTGCAAGAAACATGGGGCGCCCTGAAAACTTCTGCAACTAAACGGAAATAATACCATTCGATTCCTTAGATTTCTTCACGTAAGATAGGCTGTTTGTAGCCAAAAACTTTGGCAGTGATTGTAGTTGAAAGAGTACGAACAAGAAAATCTCAAATTAATGGGGAAATTGGGTAAAATAAGCCACTTTCCGAGCTCGGAACTGAATGACACTTGCACCATTCGATTCCCCAGAGTTTTTAATATGAAATAGGATTCTATGCGGGCAAACCATTCAGCGGCGGTTGTAGTAACATTGATGCCAACTCAAAAAGACATATTTTGAGGGGTAAATGGGGTAAAATGGACCATTTCCTGGGCTTGACGCAGGCTGAAAATGGCACCAATCAATTTTTTGGCAAATTTTCCATAAGAAATGATATATTTCAAGCAGCCAATCCAGCGGCGTCTCATCTGTGGGAATTTGGGTCCGTTTTTTCCCACTGTGCAATGGCACAATCATAGACTAACTCTAAGACCAGTAGGTCCCATACAAAAACGATTTTTTTCTTGGCTCAGTCAGTACTAGAACATCGGTCCCAAGCTCGGTCCCATGATTAGTAATGCGCCCCTAATAATGAACTCATACGAACACACGCTCAAATATTCTGTCAAAATAACACAGCAAATCAAAACAAAGGCGCAAATATGTATAGCAATGTGATGGCTTCAAGGTGTACTTCGGACTAAGGGGTTCTACAGCAGTGAACCAATTTCAAATCGCTAGTTGCATATTGATTGTTGGCACAATGGCCTCTTCCAAATCTCTGCAGATATCAGCAAACATGTGAATGTTATCATTAAAGCCAAAGCACGAGGAATTTTGGAATTACTTTCAAGGCCCATATTCAAGAGCAGATTAGAAAGTGCACCGCCCTGTTTCAATTTGTCTATGGCCACGACCTTAACTTACTAATCATTATAAAGCCTGGGTGCTATACTCAGAAGTCGTTATGATTTTCAAATTATACGGTTCATGGCTTTACTTCGGTTAAAGATTCAGTCTTTTTCCACTTGCCCGTTGTGCGCCTCTTTTTGAGTCAGTCAGTTTGTTTTCGGGGAGCAATTTCATCGGACTATCAACGTGTTCAGCAGACCACAGTTGGTAAATGTTTAAGTGTAGACGTTGGAGATTGTTTCTGACAACTTTTGCAATTTTACGCCTCCGCCAGGTGCTGGATGGTCATGACGAAAATATATTCATTTTTGTGCACACAGAGGTACTTACGCATAGGTCGCAAGCTGAATGAGTTATCTCTAATTGATAAATTTCAAGCATGAGTGAAATAGAATCGACCGCATATTTTAAGTTATATTTTCGAAACTTTATGTGTTCTACAGGAGTGGCTCGATTACTTGTTAGTAAAATACATTTTCACAAAAACACATTGAATGGCTCAAAATCAACAAACGCTTTGTTTACTATAAATTTACCTTTATTATTAAGAATTATGTTGAACCTGTCACCATTTTACTTTATGACCAGCAGAGGATGTTTCTAAAGGGCTTTCTTACGCTGAAGCATTCTCGACGGCAGCACCTCGACGGTGAGCTAAAAATTTAGAATTGATATAACTCAGAATCTGTACTAAGATATTAAATATTTAATCACATCAATTTGTATGCTTACTTGCTGTGAGCAATATGATGGAGTTCGATTTGATGTTCATTTACTAACAATCGAGATTTACCAATTTGAAAAAGCAAGGTAAGTCTGTGAGAGAGAGATAAAGATAGGAAAAAATCATGGACCACCAGTTCTGCACCTTAAACGCTTTGCAACTGGCACGCACCGTTGGTTGAGGCATATTGTTCCAAATATTGATCGAGAGTTCCTTGAGAAATTCGAGAAAGTGACCTTTTGTGCTTCCAGTTTTACAGGCCATGTATCCCCATGCAAGGAAATCCGAAGAATTGAGGTGTTGTGATGATATGAAATATGGGAAATGTTTACTGCGCGACTACATTAACAACTACTGATGCTGCATGGAGAATACACTGAGGCAAAAAAAATACTGACAGCCAACCTTTGGCACTCGTGGACTCTTTTTCAATAAAACAACACATTTTCGTTTTCTGATGTTTCGTCAATATGACGTTCTAAATAAAGGGCGAACACGAAATTATTGCGACACCGAAAATGTCAGGCCAATTTTCTTATGATGTTTAGAATCAAACCAAAATTTTAGGGTAGTTTTATACATATATTTACTTCAAAAATCAAAAGAAAAGTTAATCGATGGAGCCTTGAGTGTAAAATTGAACGCATTTTCGCTTGATGCCCTCCATCAAAGTCTTTACAGTGTCATCCGGTACCAGTTTCTCAGTTTTTTTCCATTTTCTTAACATGTCCTTCTCGTCTTTGACTGTCTTCTTGCTCTTCCGAAGTTCCCGCTTCATCATTGCCCAGTACTGCTCCACCGGGCGCAGCTCCGGACAGTTTGGCGGATTCATGTCCTTTGGAACAAAATGGACAGAATTGGCCTCATACCACTCAGGACACTTTTAGAATAGTGGCATGATGCCAAATCTGGCCAAAATAGCGGAGCTTCGTCGTGCTGCTGCAAGAACGGCAAAGGCGCTTCTCGAGGCACTCAGATTTGTAGATCTCGCCATTTACTGTGCCCTTTGTCACGAAGGCTCACTCCTCAGTCCGCAAGAGCAGATGGCCTGCCAAATGAGATATTTGGAGGCGAACTTCGACATTTTCTTCTTCTTAAATTTGTCGTCCACATAGAACTTGCTCTTGCCGGTGAAAAACTCCAACCCCGGAATTTGCTTAAAATCGGCTTTTATATACGTTTCGTCGTCCATCACACAGCAGCCATATTTTGTCAGCATCTTCTCGTAGAGCTTCCGTGCCCGAGTTTTAGCCGTCGATTGTTGCCGCTCATCGCGGTTTGGGAAGTTCTGTACCTTGTATGTATGTAGTCAGCTCTCTTCTTTTGCATTCTGGACGTGGCTCTGCGACATGCCGATCTTTTTAGCCAAATCACGGCTTGAGACGTTGGGATTTGCTTTAATCATCCGCTTCACCTTTCCCTCCGTCTTTTTGTTCTCCGGTCCCGGTTTTCTTCCAGCTCCTTTGCCGTGGTCCAACGTCAACCGCTCCTGGAACCGCTTCAACACTCTGGAGACGGTTGAATGGTGAATGTTCAACATTTTTCCCAACTGCCGGTGCGACAGGTCAGGAAATTCCAGGTGTTTGGAAAGAATTTGTTCTCTCGACTCGCGTTGGTTCACCTCCATTTTCGTTGAATCGAAAAACAAGACTTCGAGTTTGACAGCATGTAATCAATACACATCAATGAGAAAGTGTGCAAAATTTGGTTGATTTTTACCCAATGGTAAAAAAGTTATGCCCTGTTGAATGTGTCGCAATAATTTCGTGTTCGCCCTTTAACATAAAAACTTGATATAAGAAAAAATAGTATTTTCCATTTAATTTCTACTACCTTTAGTGCTTATCTTAACAGATACGCGTATTTCGTCTACAATGTGCAGACAACCGGGATATACAGATACGACAAGATTGATTTCGTATACAACTTGTAGGCCTCTTTAGTGATTTGTACTCAATTGTCGCCAATTGTCGGATAGTTACACTCTTTCCACGTAGCCGTGTGTCCAAAACCTTAATTTTCACGTCTTTTTCAATGCGCGACATTTTGAAAACGAAGAATTTAAACCGTGGAAACAAGTATACAGACGAAAGATGACAGCCAAACGCACAGCATGCTTTGATGAACAAATTAAAATCATCACAAATGCACGCGTAGAATGCAAATTTAAGTGGATAGCTTATTTTCGATACATTCCTTAGATAGCCATATCGTCACATTGTACTTGGTACACGAGTTCTGTAGATTATATCCGATGGATATATCTCTTGCCGTTACGTCCACAGCTCAGAAGGTTCCAGCACACCGTCCCGGGTCGTACTGATCCGTACAAAATCGATGGAATGTAAGCGTAGGGAGGTTAAATTCACATATAATAAGCCCCGCATGTAAACATAACCGATATCATTTGGATAAGGGCACTACAACACACTTCCAGATTTGTAAATGTTCAATTTCCAAACAAGGCACGTATTTGCTATTATTTAAAAATAAGGTTATTGTTATATAGTATAGTCAGATACATCTCACCCATGGCCGCTTTCTTAATTACACTCGCTTTTTCATTCGTAAACATGAAAATTCTCGACGTTGATTTGTAATTAGCTGCATGCCCAAAATAAGCGCAAAAATTGACGTTGCCGAACCGTTCGTTGGATATGCAACCTACACAACTACGTGGTGAACGCATCTGAAATTATGTGGCATCACGCACGCATGCGCATTGTCTTCGTTTGCTGCTTCTGAAAAGCAAATGGCCGTTTTCTAAATGCACTGGTATTCTTTTTTTCTTTTCGACACTCAGATTTTTCGGGAGGGAATCGATTGTATTCACTACGTCTTTCCCAAAGCACGCCTATATTTAATGATTTTAGTTAGAGTTAAATTACGAATTATTGTTTTATTTTTGTTCGCGAAAACGACGCAGCAAAAACAAAACACGTCAGTTTAGAAGCACGGCTAGCTCCAATCCACTCAATTCTTGGCAAATTAATTTTATCTAGATAAGCTATCTAGATCTAGATAGATTTTGACAGATGGGATTGCTGCACATTTAAATCGGTTGTTATAAGTTCGTGATCAAAAGTGAAGATTGAGTTTCATGTCGGTTAGTCGGTGATGTTAGGCACTACTTACCTTTCCATTTCATCACGTAATTGTTTTACATTAAACATTTACACCTCCAAAGAAGCCAATTCCAACATTAATCATCTCCCCCTTTCCCTCCAGATATGTCGCCACCGGACAGATGATGGTAAACGGATTCCTCCAGTCGCAAGGCTACCCCAAGCAGGCCCTGCTCGACATCAACCGGCCCAGCGAAAGTATCTCGGGCCTGATCGACCACGTCGCCAAGAAGCACCTGCAGGTCAAAATCACCTCGGTAACCTACGTCAAGCCGGCCGTCAACTATGTCAAGGATCTGCTGAAACTGGGCAAAGCCAAACAAATCCTCAAGCAGTACAACGTCACCGAAATGACCGACAAGCTGACCGATACGTTCAATCTGGAGGTAAGACGAATGCCAATTTGCCAATGCATGTTCTCATCTAGTAATTACACCACTATTCTCCTTTCATCTCCATTCCGGTGTTTTTTTTGCTCTCGTACGTAGGTAATTGAACCGGTGCTGAAAGTTCATCGCGCTTACCGGCAAGCAATCCAGACGCCCCACTGTGATAAGTACATTCTGTGCGAAATCAATTCGCATGATCCGAACGAAAAACGTGCCTTGGGAGGCTTCAAGCTGGGAGTGACCCGGTTCGGCAGTATGGCCGCCTCTTGGTTCATCAGTCAGGAAACTGGAACGCCCTTCTGGACGCTATTTGCCATCATCAACGATCCGCACAACTGTCAGGTGGGTTGATTTAGTGGCGGTTTGTTCGGATTAGAGTTTAACTTTTTTTCTTGGTTTATAATTTCCAGGTTAAGCATCCGGTTGACTGTACGGAGTTCCACGAGAACGAACACAAGGTAACCACCGAATATCCACACAATGAGCTGTAGAAGAACGGAAGAGATTTTGTCAGAGTTGTTCATAAAAAAAATGTGATTGTTACAAGAAAAAGGCAGAAAATCGGGCGATCTCGCGGCAGTTTGGAGCAACGTTCGGGCGCTGAAACAAAGCAGGCGGAAAATGACGGAAACGTCATCGGAGCGATGAAAGCATGTTTTGAAATTTACATTTGATCGTTGTATGTAAGACTATACAAGTAGGCGGGGAAAGGGGGAAAACGGGAAGCCGTACGCACTCGACGCAGTTTAATTGCGCAAAAACAGAAAATTTACCCTAAAACATGTCGATTCTCGTAACGGTAGTTAGCTTTTCTTTTACTAAGAGGTTCACTATAAAAAAAATACTATAGAAACTAGATATACGGATACATACACTTAAATGTACGATCGAACATTTTTCAAATTAAATGTGAATTTCAACAGGCGGTTCGGATCAGTGAATTGGGCAGTTCGTGGATCGCACCCAAAAACAGGAAAAATCCAATAAAAATAAATGAGTTTAAAAATCCATTTCTTGACATGAATTTACTTTATTTTCTCACTATTGCACTTGCGGGGGGACTCGTCGGTAAGGCATTTTTCCTAGGCAAATACATACAGCAAAGATTTCTACTTTGAACAACACAGAAGAAAAGATACACGATCGGTGAGTGACGATGGAAAACAGACGACAAGAATTAACGTAATCTAGTATCCAGCGGAGAAAGATGACATTTTACTTTTTAATACTCTTACAAACCCAATCCATTCCTTCCTGTGATGGTTAGACATGCCGAGAGGGGAAATAGGTCAGAAAGATGGCTATAAAATGGAATAACCAAGAGCGAAGTGAGACTTACCTTTATACCGGTTCCCTCCAGCGCCGAACATCCCTGAATCTGCCAGGTGCGATCCTTGAGTTTTACCAGCTTCAGGCACTCGGCAATCTCCGATGCCTTAAGCGATCCGGAGATGTCTTGCTTGTTGGCGAAAACTAGCAACGGGACGTGTTTCAATTTGTCATCCAGCAGCAGTTCGGCCAGTTCGTCGCCGGTTTCCTCCAGGCGCTTGCGATCGCCGGAATCGATCACGTAAATCTGAGGTGGAAAGGGGAATTTGCGATGGGTGAAATTTAACATGAAGCAGAATGGTACTCACCAGAACGTCTGTATTCTCGAAGTAGTTTTTCCAATAGGGACGAATTTTGCTCTGACCACCTATGTCCCATACGTTCAGTTTGAAGCCGTCGGAGGCTACGGATTTGATGTTGAAGCCCGCTGTCGGGGTGACCTGGTGAAATTAAAGAGGGTAGAATAAGTTATTCACATTATTCATGATTTCAATATGAGTTTCGGTTTACAAAGCTGTTATTGGACGAAATAGTTGTTATTGTTGTTTATTAGAGAGCTTTAAAGCCATACGGGATCAAGTCCCTATCACTTCGATGTTTTCTGAGCTCAAAACTCAAATACTGTACTGGACTTCAGGCGTGAAATTTTCAAGAATCGGTTGCGCAACTGGAGCATCCATTGAGTAGCAATTTCAGTGTTGTTTGTTTTGTTTTGTTTGTGATTTTTAGTCTCAGAAATCGTGAAGTGAAAATTAACCTAACCTATAAATTATATGGAAAAAGGACCCATTGGTCATTCGCCTCTTAAAAATGTTCAAAAAAATAGCTTATTACCATCATATTTGTTTCTCTAATCCTATTCTTCTAATGTATTCTAGCACTCTCTCTTCTCTCTTTTTTCTACTCTAAGAATTTAAGAATTTAAGAATTTAACCTAAATGATTCAATTTTTCTTCATATTTCTTACATTCTATTAAGGTCCCACATTAATCCGGACACCTTCAAGTCATTGTAACTTTTGAAATATTGCACGTAGGAATGAAAAATTTCACTGTGGTATAGCTGAGAGCCTATGATGAAAAAAACTATGATTGATGTTTACATTTCATGTTTAGTATTCAAGATGGCGACGAAAGAAAAACAAGTGCGCGAGCGAATTTTGTACGGGCGTACGGCAAATCCTGACTTGTCAATACGGGACCTTGCAAAAACATTAGATTTGCCTAAATCCACTGTTCACGATGTGCTCAAATCATTTTCGGAACGTTTAACGGTGGAGAGGAAACCGAAAAGTGACAAAAACATTGAACGCGCTGATCCTGTCATGGACCAAAAGGTGAAAAGGATACTAACGAAAAACCCAAATCTCTCCATTCGAACGGTGACTCGTAAAATAGGGATGTCGCCAGGTTTTGTTCAAAAATCAAAACAACGTTTGGGACTTAAGTCGTATAAAGTTAAAAAAAGTTCCAAATCGCAACGACAAACAGAACTTGGCAGCAAAATCACGGGCTCGTCGTTTGTACTGCGAATATTCGACGAAGTTTTCATGCGTGGTTATGGACGATGAAACTTATGTCCTGGAGGAGTTCAAGCAGCTTCCAGGGCTGGCTTTTTATTCAGCTATGGCCAGAAATGCCACAGCTGAGCATTTCAGAACGAAGAAGGCATCGAAATTTCCCACAAAATACCTTGTGTGGCTTGCAATTTGCACGTGTGGCAAAAAGAGTAAACCTTTCTTCACTACAGGCACAATCAACAAGGAGATCTATCAGAAAGAGTGTCTACAGAAGCGATTGCTACCCTTCATCAAAAGTCACAAAGAAAAACCTTTGTTCTGGCCCGATTTGGCATCATGTCACTATGCTAAAACTGTGATGGAGTGGTCAAACCAAGCAAATCAAGTGAACATTGTACCAAAAACCTCAAACCCGCCAAATTGCCCAGAGCTACGACCAATCGAGAGATATTGGGCTCTGATGAAGCGGAAGCTTTCTGGAAAGAAGCAAGGAATCAAAGACATCAAACACTTCCAGCAAATTTGGACAAAGACGGCTTCTACGATTTCTGAAGAGTCTGTACAAACCCTAATGGACGGAGTTAAGCGCAAAGTTCGAAAATGTTATGCAAATACCGAATAACTATGTTTTGTCTTCACGAATTGTTAAAACACATCCCATGAATCTGAAATAAACAACTACGACGGAAATGTAATGCGAAATTTCATTCATTCATGTTTTGAGGTGTCCGGATTATTGCGGATACAGACCTTAAAATATGTTCCACTGATATTTTTACACCGCAGAAGAAACACATCTTCTCTGCCTCCTTATCCATCAGCCAACCATGTGCTAGTCGTGTATGCCCGATCCGAAGCTGCGACAAGATCATTTGACCCTATTTTTGAGGACGATCTGGCAACGCTGCCGTGGATAGTTTAATCCTTCGCAGTTTCACTTCCCCCATAAGTTTCCAACTGGGCTGTTCGTCCTTGATTATCCAGAGTGTCCGTTGTGTTGTTGCCTACTATTCTGGTATGTCGCGGTATTCAACAGATCGTTGCACCAGTTTGCTCCAATTCCCGCGTGCTTCTCGAATCACTTCTAGACAACTTCAAGGGAGCTGGCTGAATCTGTAGAAAACACGGGTTTGTCCTCTGGGTTTACTGTACTTAGAGCCAGAGTAATGGCGCTCGCTTTTGTCGAGAAAATAGTGCATTCCACCGGTAGGCGAGCGCAAAGTTCTCGTTCTCTGTCCACTATTCCAAAACCAACTCCCTCCTCTGCGACGGATCGGTCCGTGAAAATTTGATAGACGGATCTTTACGGTAGATGAATCTCTGACTGTCCACATCTTGTCGACGGATCCTGTATTGATGGAACATTTGCTTTAAATCCCCGTTGACTGCATTCGCGTACTCTCAAAATCCACAGAGCACTGCTGCAAGCGGAACTAACATGTCCGGTCCTTTGAGTAACATGGTATTCAAGAACACACCTTAAACATTTGCCGCAGCATCCCACAGTAGTCTGATTTTTTTGGCTTCTTGGGATTTTTTAGGGTGCCTTATGGAATATGCCAAGCTTTGTCAGGATCGGCCGACTTCTTTTCCTCCGGTGTTAGCTCGTGAATATAACCACTTTCCAAATACTCTCCCATTTGCTGATGCACACGGTCTCGCAGTATAGAATCCGCATTCATCCTTCACTCGAAGCATTCCCAGCGTCGCATGGCCATCCGGAAACTGCTGGGGAACATTATCCGGTCGAGTCGCCATAGCAGCCCTGTTTCAAACCCCTTTGTAGTCCGTTTCGTCGTTTCTTCCAAAATTCGACAAGCTCGCTTATCTTCTTCTGATTCTGGCCCTTTGTCTGCCGAAACTCCCACACTTTCGATCGTGAAGTGCTGCTCCACGAGATCATGCAATTCTTGATCCCTTGTTTCCGCTTAGCGCTCACTGACGTGAAAGGTGAAATTCGCTGTCTTCTTTTGTTCCACTGCATAACCGTAAATTGACCAATCCAGTCGCGTCTTAGCAGCCAATGGGTCCCCTAGGTGATCCTCTCGCAACTTCAGTGTCGCAATCAAGCTAGCGTTGCTTTGAGCCGATCAGAATGCCGGGTGAAACCGCACTTCAACGTTTGCTTCGGAAGGTGCAGATTTACAATCGTCCTCGTGTCGTTTAAGGGAAACTGTTCGCTGTTAACAGAACCAGAAATAGATAGACAAACTCGCTGAGTGTTTCGTTGCTGGTCCATGTTAGACATAGAGGAAGTGGTTGTCCATCATCGATCCTCAACCGATTTACAATGGATTGCTCGACTAACGTCATCGACGATCCGTTGCCAAGGAACGCAAAGGTTTCCATTCCAGGAAAGTTGTACTGGCAAAATTCGAAACAACGTCGATTTCTCTCTAGTATGGTGTGCGTTCACCTCTTCTCCAGATTCATCGTTCTGATTCGCTGGTCTCTGCTCCTCTTTAACCGGATCTGATTTCTGCGATTCCGAGTGGAGCAGCTGGACGCCGTCCATGTTTCCCAAGACACGTTCGACATAGATGGTGATCCTGAACAATCTTCCAACGGTTCTCAGGGTTCCACTTCCTGAAGGCGCTACAGTTTTTGATCTTGTGATTGGCACCTTCGCATGCCAAACATAACACAGCCGGCGCGTTTTCTTACTTGCTTTCCTTCTTCGGCGGTTCATTCGTTGACTGAGCATTGAGGAAGTTCATCTCGTTCACACGCTTACTTCTACCCGATCGCAATTGCTTGTAGTCTGAACGTACTGTGACATCTGATGCTGCAGGCACTAATGTTGACATGTAGACCGCAAATGTGCGTAGATCAACCGCCACAAACTGACGTTTGTACGAACCACAGTTCAGGCGCTGCTGTGCAGGGATTTTTCTAGCAGCTCCTGCAGTAATACTGGAGTTACACAGGCGCCTCAACTTGCCCTGCCACTTCCAGAGGATCGCAAAGTTTTGAACGACCAGTCCAAAAGAGATCAGTGTATCCAATCTGTCCAACCTTGGCGCTGGTACGTCACGAATCTTGTTCAGCAGCGTCTGAATGATCAACTCAGGGCGCCCATAAAGCATGTACAACGTAGAAAGAACCCGAGACACACATGCCGGAAGAAGCAGTCGACTTTTGGCTGCCTCGAACGCCTTGCCCTGTAGCGCTCTCTGATGTCTAGCCAAATTCTCAACGTCCGTATAACCACATATATGCGCTATAAAAGATAGGCAAATCTTCCGGGTCTCCCTTTAATGGTGGAAGGCCTCTTGGCATGACCTGCCTTGCCAATCGACTGCTATTGTGTGGGCGTTGCATAGTACTGCCCCACCGGATCACACATCCTCGGCTGCATCGAAATAGAGTTCATCATGGGAGGCCCTCCATCTCAGGCCGTGTTGTTCCCTGCGTATCCAGGGAAGAATGAAGGCTGCTGACCAGCAGCTGTTTCCCAGCCACTTGGATGCGATACGGGGGGTAATCCACGTTCTGCCATGGTGTTTATCGCTTACCCGGAAGAGGGTATTGGTGGTAGCCCACCAACTGCTGCACTGCTATTAATAATTTGCCCAGGAAAGAGTTGTGGGATGGAAATAGTCGGAGGTACCCCTGATCCATTCAAGCTTGTTGCCTCCCCGGGATAAGGCTGAAGTTGTGGTATTGAAGCCACTGACTGGCTAACTACCCCCATATTGACTGGTAACGAAGCGATTGAGTCGTCGAATGGTGAACTGGGGATATAGTCATCGGATGAGGATTTACCGGTCCACCTACTATTCCTTGAAGGGTTGCAGACAGAGTCGGATCGAAAGTATTCGCTGCAGTTGCCGAAGTTGTATAGATGTCGTAAGTGGGAACGATTGATGGTGTCACCTCTATCATCACGCTGTTTTCGGCGATCGAAACGATCTTCATTTCTACGATCATACCTTGCATCCAGTTATGCATATCGGCACTTCTTCATTTGCAGCCTTTTCCGCTCCATCTCGATTCGATGGTTTTCGTCCATCCCCTTATCCAACAACGTTCGTTGATTCTGAATCCACCGTCGATCAGCTCTTGCTTGGTCGGCCAGTATGGAAAAACTACTGGAACTGCCAGCAGCAGTTGTCATCATCGGCAACGATAAAAAGGAATTTTAGACACGGGTTTACTTGTCTGTCCGAACAGATTAAGTGCTGGGAGAGCTAAACGCAAAGTCATCCGCTACGGATTCAACCCGCGCATTGGTAGTATAGCCATTCTTCACACCTTGGGCAAAAACCATGTTATCCAGGTTGTTGGATTTACGGCAGACCTTGAAGTCGTTTCTTTACGTCTTCGGCATCCTTCCGTCCAACCGTTTCGTCAAGCAGATTCTTTAAGCTTTATTGGGTAGATCTTTCGGACCTCGATAGAGAACCGCAGTTGTTGTCTGCCGAGTTCTTAAAGCTGAACAAATTTGATTAAATCTAAATAGTATAATAATAGTAAGTTCAATGTAACTTACAATCTGGTCTTTCTAGTACGCTGACCCCAATAAATCCTCACAATAACAAAGGCTCGAGACGCTACTAAATATATATTTCAAAGTTAGTTTAAGTGTTTCCCCTAACAATACGAATATCCTTCCAGATATCGAGCGAATTCCTTGCAAAACAAACTTCCTACGGTAAACTCCTGCACCGTTCAAGAACAGAACACTAGCCACGTAAAAACGTAATATAATTAACTAAATTACGAGGTCTTCCTCCTATGTTGTCCTGTCTTATGTATCAATATGTTGCGCCAACCGAGGGGTCGCCTAGAGTGAACAAACCGTGCTGCCAGTGTTGGCAACAGTATTCTTAGAATTTGCTTTGCTTCATATGGCGAAAGATCGCTTTTGCCTTACTTACAGGCTCATCAACGTTAACTGAGCTAGAAATGAGCGGTCAATAGATAGCGGCTTATCATTTCAGTCTCGATTGAGTGACTAAGATCTTGGTGCAACCGGGGAAATTTCATGACCCGTAGCTCCTCAAACCATGCCTGTGTGCGAATGGTTAATGACCAAGTTCCGGTGTTGTTTCCTAGTGTCTTCCTTTCCTCCAGTTTAGATGCCTTGGTGATCAGCCAAATGATTAAAGGAATTTCCCATGACTCGACACTCAGAGCCAGTATCGGACTACTTCGGAACGCCTTTTAGACTGGTTCCAACACCTTTTTAACTCTGTCATTGTCTCTGCTAACCAGTCCCCACGTACGTGGTGAATACCTTGTTTTTCACAGAAAGTCTGGAACTCCTGGCTGGTGAATTGGGTACCGTTATTCGAAGCGATGTATTCTGGTACGCCAAGCGTTGCGAATTCGTGCAATAGTAGCTTCGTGGTTGCTCTGCTCGTTGTAGATTTGGTTGCCTACACTTCGGGCCATTTGATGTACGGATCGACTACCAGCAGGAGGTATACGCCATCCACAGGCCCAGCATAGTCCACGTGAATAAGTGATCTTGGCTTGACAGGAATGGGCCAAGACTCCAAGGTTGTCTTGAATAATGCTTTACTAGCAGTGCAGCATGGAATGCAGTGCCGGACGAGTTCCTCGATGTCGTTATCTATTCTTGGCCAGAAAACGAAACTGTGACTTCATGCGAACCATACCAGGATGTCCGCGATGAAATTGCTTCAGGGTTTGTTCTCGGAACCTGTTCGGAACGACAACTCTGTCGTGGAACAGAATACAGCCGTCGACATTGGTAAGGGACTCTCGCCTGTTGATGTAGGGACGGACGTCTGGATTCGTGATTGATCGTGTATCGGTTGGCTAGCAATCACGGATGTACTGCACCGTTTGTCGCGCCTTTTGAGTCTTCGTTACAGCTTGGATTGCTGAAATGTCGAAATCGTAGTTGAGTAGCATCAACGCCCACCGCTAAAGTCAATTTGCGGTATGCAATGGAACACCTTTCTTCGAACCAGCGGCTTGGGATCCGTAAGAAGAGTGAATCGCCGAACCAGCAGGTTCTTGTGGAACTTTGTTACGCATCAAGTTGGCGTAAGTGCTTTCTTTTCGGGCTCTCCGTAAGCTTGCTCCTCCGGGGTGATGGATCTTGATATGTACTGGATTGTCTTTCAGTGTCTATTGGGAAATTCCTGTAAGATGACTGCAGTGCACCGCCTGGAAGCGTCCGCTGCTACGATGATTGGTAACTTCGAATCCTAGTGCGTTAGCAACAGATCGAACTGCAGGAATTGCTTGAAATGCTCAACAGTGCTGCCACTTCGTATCCTTCTTGAGTAGTTTGTCGAGAGGATGGCGAAGCTAATGGATGTTGCGAACGAACCGACCGTAGAAATTATTGGCTGCCAGGAAGGATCGGAGCTCGGTAGGTTGGTGCCGGAATAGAGGCGATTGCTTGGTGCTTTTCTCGATCAATGTTGGATGCTGTCGATGATGTGCCCCAAGTACTTGATTTCGTTTTGGAAAAAGTGGCATTTCTCCAGCTTGACATGGAAACCATATTCCTCCAAACGTTCAAGTAGCTTGTCCAACGACGCCTTGTGTGCCTACCAGGTTGGCCTGGAGATGATAGCATCGCCGACGAACGAACGTACTCCAGGAATGTCAGCAATCATTCCTGTCCACCATTCTTTGGAATGCCCCAGGCGATGATTCCACTCCTGCAGCGAGACGGTTGAATTTTAAGAGACCCCGGTGCGTATTTATGGTGAGAAGCTTCTTCGACTCATCGTCTACTTCCAGCTGAAGATATGCATCGGAAAAGTCGATGATGCTGAATACGGCACTTCCGTTGAGCTGCGCGAAAATCTCCTCCGGTTTTGACGTATGAATTCGTCATCGACCAGCAAAATGGTGTTGAATGGAACTGTTCGCTTCGAACAGAAAACAGGTTTGGCGTTAGGTTTTAAAAATAGCTTTACCTTTGTCTCTTTGTGCAGTGTCCTAGCAAATTGTTGTAAACCGCTGGGTGGTTGCGACTTGACTGCAGAGCGTATCGAATGGAACCGACCATAGGTTGAACATGTCGATCCAATCAATTCCGAACACGTTGAGTTCCGGTAACGACGTCACTAAACATTGGTCATGCTTGATCATGCTGTTGACTTCACAATGAAATTCACCGAGTGGTCCACCGAATGCGTTGGATGCTTCGATTGATGATGGTGTCTTCGGGCGTCCCAGTTTGTTCCCAGTTGTAGCAAAACAGCGACGTCGTTGATGGTGATGATGATGATGATGGTCCCGCCCTTACCCCTACAAAGGTTTGAGCTAGACGATTTTATCTCTAAGATAATTAATTTGGTAACAATTCAAACCAGTTATGCAAAAAAAAAACGAACTGATTTCATCTACAGATATAAATTTCTTCAAAAGTATCCATTTGCTTCACAGCGACATAATTATGAAAAGCTTTGATGTTAACCACAAAAGTTCGCAAATATTCCCAGCGATCAGGAAATTCTGTTGCAATTCAGATCACAGAATCCAGTAAAAGGACATTATCAAAAGGCAAGCCAATATCCGATCCTGCCCGCTACAGAGTCAGAGGTTCCAACACTAATGGAACCGCCACCTTAGTTTTGGGCTGACCAAGGATATCCTCAATCAGAGAGATCGAGAAAATTTCCAAACCGAAAAAATCCTCGACCGGCATTAGTCAAACTTTCACTTTCAACCACAAAAGAATTGACGAAGAATTCCCCGACATTCAGCCAGACAACTCGCTACTATTTCATAGTACCATCTAAAGCATCAAAGGCCATTTTTTTTACGAATTCAAAAAGAAGTCCATCATATCTGTATACCGCGCGCGAGGCTCAAACAATTGTAGACTACTTTCTTTATTATTTTTTTTTTTAACTAATACAACATTATACAAATTTCCATCATCATCATTGTGACGAACAAAATAGTGAGTATTGTAGTATTGTAAATGTGAAAAAATGAAATTTAAAAATAAAATAGCCAACTCATTATAATCCGTTTGTAAAGAACTTCGTCAGATACATTCCTCATTTTTACAAAAAAGCAACATAAATGTACAAGAAATGGTCCACACAAAATAATCCGTTTTATAATAGTAAAACATCGTCAGGATACAATCTTCCTAAATATTTGAAAAAAAAAAAAATTACGCTATCTGCTCAAAATACAGTTTTAACGTGTGAAATACATAGTCTTTTTAAATTCTGAAAGTGTTAGCGCACGTTTAATGTGTCTTGGCATCGAATTGAAAACATTTATTCCTTTAAAATATAATGAGTTTTGTGAAGCACATGTCAAGAAATTCGGTGTCCTTATTTCATACGCGTTTCTAGTATTATATCTATGAAAATCACTCTCTTTCAATTCGATCACACAAATATCGAGGAAGCAAACCATTAACTACTTTAAAAATGAACACCATAGTTAAATACACAATTCTTTGCTTCACTGATAGCCATTGTAAAGCGTCTAACATAAAAGTCGAGGAAGTGAATCTGTTACATCGTAAAATCAAACGCATAATTTTGTTCTGCAAACGCTGTAACTTCAATATTTGTGTTTAGTTGGCCAAGAATAAAATGGAAGGGCAAAACTCTAAATGAGGGAGATGATTGATTTGTATAGCTGTATTTTACTGCAAGTAGTTAAATCGTTTTTTAATCGGCATAGAATTCCATACTTCTTGGCAATTTTCTTGATGACATTGTCAATGTGAGCGTTGAACTTTAGCTTGTCATCAATAATCACGCCAAGATATTTAATCTCCCGAACGCGATCAATTGCCTCATCATCAATCGTAACTGAGACATTCTCATTTACTCGATTCTGTGAAATTACCATAAATTTAGTTTTGCTTATATTCAATTTCAATTGCTTACATTTCAACCATCTACTTAGAAAACGCAAATCTTTCGTTCAAATGGGCAACGGCTTCATTTAAATCTTTAGCTGCAATGAACAACACAGTGTCATCTGCAAACAGATTAATGTCACAAAATCGTAAAACACGTCGCATGTCATTAATATACATAATAAACAAAAGGGGCCCTATTACACTTCCTGGGGCACACCAAGGTTATTCCCACGGGACTGGAAACAGAATCATTAAAAACAGTCCTTTGAGTTCTGTCAGACAAATAGCTTTCAAACCATCTGTATGCAGTACTCGAAATTCCAAAGCGCTTTTAATGTTTTCAACAACAAGGGCCTAGAAATTGTTTCAAAAGCGCGTTTCAGATCCAAAAAACAGCAAAAATTGTTTGTTTACTCTCTAAGTTATCTTTCCATTTTGCTAATACTAAATTCAACGCGGTTTCACAAGAATGGCCTTCCGGTAGCCAGATTGTTCCGGTATCAACAAAGAATTACTATTTAAATATTCCAGCAACTGGCCTTTCACAACAAGTTCTAAAATTTTCTCTAATGTGTGCAGCATGTTGATAGGACGAAACTCTTCGGCTTTAATCGTCCCAGCAACCTTTGAATCGGAACAACCAACGATTCTTTCCACACTTCAGGCACGTGCCCAGTTTGTAATGATTCATTAATAAGGTCCAGTAAAGTGTGACCAATGACATGAAAGCAATCTTGAATAACTCTAGCATTAACATTATCTACTCCAGCCGATTTTCCTAGTGAAAAGCAAATATTTCTAAGTTCATCTATTGTGATGGGGTGAAAACCTTCAAATCTGCAATTACTATTAACTGGCTGCTTTATTTCTTCAGGTTCATCAACCAATTCAATAGATTGATTAATCAATGAAACACTATTGACGAAATAATCATTAAACTTAGACGCAATTGCTTGTTCAGACTGTTCTATTGTGCCGTCAAAAGTTATGGATCGCGGTCTGCAATTGCTAGGTTTCAATAATGATTTCAAAATTTTCCATAACTTTCTGCTGTTGTTTTGATGTTGATCAATTTTCCTCTGTATATATTCACAACGAGTTTTTTTAACGGATTGTGAATATTTATTCCGCGCGATTGTGTACTTATTCCAATGATTATCACTATTAGATCTACAAAACTTTTTGTGCAATTTATCCCTCTTGCGTTTAAGACGTAAAAGATCCAAATTGTACCAGCTGTTCGAGTTCTTCAAAGAAACAAATTTTTGTTCAACTAGCTTATTTGTACACGTTTTCATGGTATTAGTAAGAACAGCTGCAGACTCATCTAAACTACCACTCGCGATTGGAAAATCCACGCTTCTCTGAACAAGGTTAGAAACAGCCTGTTTTGAATATTTCCTCCAGCACTTCCTTTTCACAAAATCATCGCTATTATTCAAGTTATTCTCAATTACGTTAATACCTACTGTCTCATGATCGGTTATTTTCAAATCAGTTTCGACAACTGAACAAACAGAATCAAAGTTAGAATAAACATGATCTATCAAAGTTCTACTGTGCCTGGAAATTCGCGTATATTCATCTACCGTTTGTCTCAAATTGAAAAAGTTAGCTAAATGCTTCAAATGATTCGAATTATTATTATCACGCCAATTTATATTGAAATCACCAGCAACTATATTTAATTTACTCGAATCAAGAAATACCTCAAGCCAGTTCTCTAAAATTTCAATAAAACGCTGGTCACTAGAACTGGGAGAGTGATATAAGACACCATAGTTACCCATCATCATGCCACGTACAACTGTTATGCCCAAGAACCAGTTACCATCAACCATTTCGTTGTGGCGAAGATTGAATTGAACTGATTCTTTGACATAAATAGCAACACCGCCAGTATGTCTAGAATGTGATAAACAAGCAGCAACATTATATCCCGGAATGCAATATTGATCAAAGGCTTCAATTTCAACAATGTGAGTTTCTGCTAACAAAACCAAAAGTGGACGTTTTTCTTCTACAATCTGACGTAATGCTACGTAGTTTGTGGACAACCCCGCAATATTGAAATACAAAAATTAAATTGATTACCATTCTGCCTAGAACTCGGTTGCTATTTATTGAAACGCAAGCTGCTTTTCTTTGTTCAAAAAGTCTCTTGTACACCAAACATTGAGAGCTAAATGCGGCATGGTTTACGTCCAAGTTAAGTTTACGTTCTTTATTCATTTTCAAACAATTAATACATTTCAAAACAGTTGACGTACACTCCGATGTCTTGTGGTTTTGACTACACCGAGAGCATGTATCACAGTTTTTGCAATCAATGCTCTTATGTCCAAATTCTCCACATTTGAAGCATCTCAGAACATTAATGTCGGGATACACAAAGCACCGATCAAAATCTACATTTACTTCATTTGCTTTTAACATACAGTTATATGTATCCAAATCGACTTCAATTACCGCACTAAACTTGTTGTAAATGAACCGTGGATTTTCATAAACTCTAACTACTTTTACATCATTTATTGCAATGTTTTCATTTTGACTTTTCAAATAGTCAATGAAAACATCGGAGGATAATTGACGGCTCATGCCCACTACTTTCAATCTTGGCACCGACGTGGGAACAACAGCACTATAATTTTCACCCAGATTGCTTTCAATACCATTTTTCACATTCGATACATTAGCACCGATGGCACATTCAACAATAATGGCACCATCTTTTCCATTCCTAAAATTGCTAATCTTGTGTGTTTTTGGATCTAAATTTGTTTTCAAAAAATTACGAGTTTCATCGCAAGCTTGTTTGGACTCTTTTGGTTTGATCACAATGACCGGACGAGCCTTACGATTGCTTTTTTTACTACTATTACCTTTAATATTACTATTTTCTTTACTTTTATTATTTACATTTTCATTGCGCCTCTTTACGACATCCGCAAAAGTTGCGTTGCCTTGAAAAACATCATCATTTGCATCGTTATCGCTTGTTTGAATTTTACGCTTTTTGCCAATTTGCAACAGATCGGATTCGGAATGAATCGCCTCAGACCGCGCGCAGGCATCATTCATTACAGCTAAACCTTTCCGCGCATTAATCTCCAAAACTGAACTTGTCATAGCATCAAATTTCTCACAGATTAATTTATCAAAAGACTCATTTATACTCTGTCTCAAATGTTCCATCCCGTTTTTCAACGCGTTGTCTATTTGGGCAGAAATTTGATCTCGCATGCAAGTGATCGAGTCCGAAAGTTTTTTCATACCTTCCTCCATCCGCTTAGCATCCGAGATCGCATCTTCTTGCCCACCACAACACTGGTCTGATAGACAATCTACACATTTAAAGCAAAGGTTTGCATTATCGGTCACAAGCTTTGCTGTTCCCTTCGTAAGGCGGTGTACACTTGTAATGGAATACACGCGCACACTTCCCTACACAAGTCAACGGCAGATCAGCCGCAACCATTCCCTCATTGCATGAACAACAGGCCATTGTCAAGCAGTAGGCTCAAAACACATTATACACACGTCGACGCTACCGATAACCAACGACCTTACCAAAGAAAAAGACAAGGCAAAAACAATATAGCACAAATGGTCTCCCGGGGGCGCCGGTTGAACGAGCAATAAAATTGAAATTTAATTAGAACAAGCTGCAATCGCAACTGTTCTTTTACTTAGCCTGTTCTCAAAAAACACTCTAGATGCGTGTTAGAAAATTTATTTTGCTTATCGCAACACTTTTCACACGTAAATTAATTAAAAATTATGAGCACAAAAAACACAACACTATTCCGTTCGTCATCACACAAAAATCACATCATCACATACTTGCGTTTTTTGGATCTATTGGCGATGTGGTACACGAAATTTCCTTGGCTTCGGGTTTGGAATTGGCCATCGTCTTGAACTGCGTCTTCTCTCGGGAAGAGTGGAAGAGTCGCCTGAAGACTTTTTGACAGAGCCACAGTAGCCTTCTTAGTGGTGCGGTTGCATGACTTGCATAGATGATCAGAAAATGGACAGTCGCAAACATAGTGCATTTGTACACAAGCAGGGGGTATGGGGGATGGACTTAATTTCCGTTTTCGGTGGACGTTGCAGTGGACAGAATTTTTCAGGCTTGGCGGTTGTTCGATCATCGTGGTGTCCGACTACAGCTTGACGACCCGCTGGAACTCGTCGATCAGAGTTTCAATGGCTTCTGCTGTCTCAACTTTGATGCGGGAAAGAAGTCTTGCGCGGATATTTGCGTAGCGTGGTGCTTTGAGACACAGATGAACATAAAACACTTGAATGGGTCGATCTTCAAATCCTTGAACTCGAACTCTTCACACCTTGCCACCATAAATAATGATGACGTCCGACTCCGATTTCAGTTGTAGGCATTCAAAGCGCTTGTAGAAAATGGAGGTTTGCCTGCCGAATCTTGGTCAGCGTCTTGACGGTTTCGGCGAACGTGACTTCCCTCAGCAGATTCGGAAGGATGTAGTTGACGTGCGTCACTTTCGAAAAGATCCGTGTACCGGGCGAGCCACTTCTTCGGATCGAAACGTTCTCGCTGAACTCGCTGATGTTGGTTGAGAGTAACTCCAATACTTGCTCTGGATTGTTTGCTTGCGGAACGGCCATCCGCTGTAGAAGCTGGGTCTTTTGCAGGAGCGTTGCTTGGAGTTCTTGATTGGTCGCCATCCTTCCCCGGGTTCAATTCTCGTCGCCAATGAAATGTCTTCCAAATGCTTAAGAAATAAAAATCAGATTCTTGAGGGGTAAATATAGTTTGCTTGTCGTTAATAACTGGAATCAAATTATTTAACATAACCGCAGTCAGTGGTTGCTGCGATTGTTCAGAACGGATCATATGCCAAAGAATTGGGATCTGGCGATGAAAAAACATGGCTTTCCTCAAGAGAATATCACTATCAGCGTACCGCTTTCACTTTCAAACGACGCATGGGAAATATTCAGATCCTTGGCCATCGCTCGTCCTGTTAAGGCAAATTTGGCCCCTTAAGCGTGTTGATTGAAAAGGTACCGTTAAAATAAGAACAAAATTTTACCTGTGAATTACTGTTAGTGTGTAGCATTGCTATGTTCCTACCCCTCATGACATTTGACTAACTTGAGTTTTCTTGAAAATTACCCTTTCCGGTTAGACAAGCAGCGCAAAAAAAAGATACTTATTCATTGTTACAATAAATGTAGAGTAATACAGTCCACTCGAGTTTATTTCTTTGACCACTGAAATTCCGAAATACATTTTGGTCCTTCGAGCCGGATGGTGAATTGTGCGGAATAACGTGGATAAAAACTGAAAGTGCGCGATTCAGTAGTGAAAATTGGTTTGCGGCTCATGAAGAAGCCCCAGAAAAAGCCATTGTGTTTCGGGTCTGGAAGAAACTGCTTATTGTTGGCTCTGGAAGAAGCCGCAGATTTTCGGTTCTGGAAGAAGCCGGAAAAAAGTGAAAACTCAGACATAGGGAGTGTGATTCAACCAACAAGCGCAAAAAAGAAAAAGAAGTTAGCCTTTTGTGGCACCGGTGAAATGTAATTGCACACAACTCCACAGAAAAAAGAAAATTGCTTGTAGAAGGAGATGTTCGCTCATCACCATGAGGCACCGAGAGTGAACAACAATGTTTTTGGCTAGAATTAAAGATATGAAGAGAAAGTTTTGATAGTTCCGCTAGTGTGCGGCAGGCTGGGAAATTTAACAGATGTTTTATGAAAATTGAGCGAAAAGGGCATGTGTACAGTGGTACTCGAACCAACGACATTTTTGCCTAACATCCCACTGCGGGGTAGGTCGAAGCACGGTCCGAAGCATCTCCTTCTACATCATAATCGTTACTCCTCGCACGGAGAATATATAACATAACAATTAATGTATGAAAATTGTTTCCTTTTGCGGAATCGGTGTTGTGCGAGTACATATGGTGGCCATTTTGAAAAGGTGAATCATAAAAAAATATGATGTAACGGTCGAAAAGAAGAACAACGTAAAAAAGAATTCGACGGTGAAGTGTTTCCTAACCTAGAAGAGGAAGGGATAGAAATCGAAAGAAAGAGGAAGAATACTGTGAAGAGGCATGCATTTGCGTTCCGGGAAGCTGAAAAAGTGCTTGTTCGCGACACCCGTTACCCTCAATTCGCCTTTGTTTTACACACCACGAGCTGCAGTAGCCGCGTCGAGTTTGATTCCTAGTGTGAGTGAGCAGAAAAAAGAAAAGCAATTGCAATTAGAAGAAAGGAGGATGGCAGAATCCGTTGCGGCATTGGAGCAGTGCCTGGTGACGACCAGGGGTAAGGTGGAGCGGATCCGACAATCGATTCAGCGAGCAAACTCCGATCACGGTAAGTTCAGCATTCATTCCCTTCGCTTATATATGAAAACCGTTGATGCCGCCTACGATGAATATAATGGATTCCAAACCCGAATCTACCTGTCGGATCCGAGCAAGAAGAGGAGTTTGAACCGAGATTCGTGGACTTCGAAGAACTCTATGAATTTGTTCGGATTTCATTGTCGGAGATGATTCAAATGCACGATGACGAACAGAAAGCGATTGCTGACTTAGCTGTTGCAGAGAGACAAGGCAAGTTATTTGAGAACTCCGCCTCGCAACCAGGTAGCAGTAAAGGTTTGACACCCGTCCAAATAGTACCGTCTCTGTTGCTCCAACAGACGCCATTACCAACGTTTGATGGAAATTATGATAGCTGGTACAAATTCAAGGACCGTTTTAAGGACATTGTCAACAAATGTTCCGGAGACTCTCCTGCCACAAAGCTACACTATCTCGATAAAGCTTTAGTAGGTAGGGCGCAAGGTTCGATTGACCAACAAACGTTGAATGACAACAATTATGAGGGAGCGTGGAGGATCTTAACCAAGAAGTACGAAAATCTTCGTATGGTAGTCCAAGGCCATGTTATGCAATTGCTATCATTAAAGCCTATGGTGAAGGGTACCCATTCGGAGCTAAGGTCGCTTCTAGACGTTGTGGAGAAGCGATTGGAGTCCTTGCGTTCCATAACCTGAAGATGGATGATAAGCTGTCGGAAGCTATTGTTGTGAACCTGGTTATCTCCAAATTGGATCTAGATACTCGGAAGGCTTGGGAGGCTACTGTTGAGCATGGTAAGCTGCCTGAGTACAACAAGACGATGGAATTTCTTAGAGAACACTGCTATATGTTGGAGCGATGTGAGCAAACGTTTGGAGCGAAGTTAAAAGGCTCTGTTCCAATTGCACGAAACAGTAACCCTGTTGTTCCCAGCAAGGCGCACACAGTTACAGTGCAGCAACCAGATAACTGCCTGATCTGTAGTAGCGACCATCTGATCGAAACTTGCGACTCGTTCAAGAAGATGAACGTGAGTAACCGGTACGCGAAAGCAAAGCAATTTGGTCTCTGCTTTGCTTGCCTTAAGAAAAGACACCGTACGGTGAACTGTAAGCTGGAATTTAGCAAATGGTGCTCTTGCAAGAAAAAGCATCATCCACTAATGCACGGCGAAGAGAAGAAGGATACATCGGATGAGGCAACGGCGAAGGTTGAAGTGAAACCGCCTACCGGAGGTTCCGGATTGACGACAGAAGCCCCGACGACAGTAGCGAAGTGCGAAGTTCCAGTTTCTCCCCTTCCAGCGCAAAGGCAGGTGTTGTTGGCGACTGCGGTTGTTGATGTGATGGACGAACGTGGTGTGGCACACAAGTGTCGCGCATTGCTAGACTCCGGCGCCATGGCCAACTTCGTTTCGGAAAGGATGAGTGATCTCTTGAGATTGCGTAAGGAGTACGTGAACATACCTGTGGTTGGGGTGAATGGAGCCAAGTCTATGGTGAAATGCAAGGTCAGCGCTACCGTAAGGTCCAGGGTGACAGACTATGAATTCTAATAGTGCCCCGAGTAACCGGTGCACTTCCTTCTATGAAACTGGATGCTGCGAATTGGCCCATTCCAAAGAACCTGCAGCTGGCCGATCCGAAATTCTCCGATCCAAGTCGTATTGACATGTTAATCGGTGCAGAGGTGTTTTATGACCTGGTTCAATCGGGAAAGATTCGTATGACCGAAGATCTTCCGTTGTTGCAAGAGAGTCGGTTGGGATGGTTGATTGCTGGACCAGTGTACGGTTCGGTGGAAGTGGTTGGCTTTAGAAATTTTCAAGCCATCGCATTGAAACGGAACGACGAACAACTTTACGAATTGATGAAGCGGTTTTGGGCTATCGACGAGCAGATAAACGTACCTTCGAAGAACAATGACTGCGAGGAATTTTTCAAGGCAACTTACGTCCGAACTGAAGACGGAAGGTACGTGGTTAAGTTGCCATTTCGTGAAGACGCTATCTCGTTAGGAGAATCCAGAAGTCAAGCAGAGAAACGATTTAAGGCACTGGAAATTAGACTAGACAAATACCCAGAGACGAAAAGGATGTACAAAGATTTTGTACATGAGCTTCTGGACCTCGGTCACGCAAGGATTTTGGACCAGACAGAGATTAACACCGAAGGAGCTTATTATCTTCCTCATCACTGTGTTTTTAAACCAGACAGCTCTACGACGAAATTGCGAGTAGTGTTTGACGCATCAGCGAAAACAACTACGAACGTGTCTCTTAATGACGTGTTGATGGAAGCGCCAACGATTCAGAGTACACTCTTCGATATTGTCTTTCGTTGGAGATTATTGAAATACGTTTTCACTGCAGACGTGCAACACATGTACCGGCAAGTAATGGTTGATAAAGGCTATACGAAATACCAACGATTTTTGTGGAGAGACGACCGATCGCAACGGTTGCTGGACATTGAACTCCTTCGTGTGACGTACGGGATCGGTCCAGCAGGGTTTCTAGAGATACGATCGTTGTTGCAGCTGGCGAATGATGAAAGAAATTTGTTTCCTGAAGCTTGCGATGTGGTGTTGACGTCATTTTACGTTGACGACACTCTATCGGGAGCGGATACCATCGAGAAGGCCAAGAAGTTGCGGGATGATCTACAAGTACTGCTGAGAAATGGAGGATTTAAGCTGCACAAATGGTGTTCAAATGATCCGACAATTCTTGAAGGTATTCCTGCTGAAGATCAAGAGAAACTGATGAGCTTTGAAGATAGTGAAGTGAACGGAGTGATAAAAACGCTAGGTCTGTTGTGGGATCCGATTAACGATGACTTTCTTTTTCGTGTGAGCCCAATAGCGGTTAGCGGTTCTGAGCTAACTAAAAGACATGTTTTGTCCGAGATTGCAAGGTTGTTTGATCCTTTGGGGGTGTTGGGTCCAATTGTGGTTCTGGCAAAGTTGGTGATGCAGCAGTTATGGCAGAAGAAAATTGATTGGGATGATCCCATTCCCGAAGAAGAGCTGCAAGTGTGGAAGAAGCTAAGATCCGAACTGTGTGAAATAAATAACATGAGAATTCCGCGACGCGTAACGATAAACAATCCGGTAGTGTACGAGTTACTTGGTTTCTCAGATGCGTCCCAAGGGGCGTATGGATGCTGCATATATCTGAAAAGTGTTGCCGTGGATGGTTCAATGGAAATCAAGTTGCTGTGTGGAAAGTCCCGTGTATCTCCACTAAAGGAAATCAACAGGAAGGAGGTCGAAGGTGCGTCACCAGCGGAATTGACTATTCCGCGTTTGAAGTTGTGTGCTGCGGTTCTGCTGGTGAAACAAGTGAAAACCGTGCGCGAAACCTTAAGGATCGATTTTAAGCGTGTGGTGTTAAGATCGGACTCTGAAATAGTGCTATGCTGGTTAAGAAGAGTGAAGCTCGAACAGTCAGTATTCGTACGTAATCGCATTACGGAGATCCGACAGTTGGTTCCAGATGCTGAGTGGTTGCACGTTCGTTCTGAAGATAATCCAGCAGATTTAATTTCACGCGGTGTGCTTCCTGTAGACTTGATGAAGAACTCTTTGTGGTGGAATGGTCCGGACTTCCTCTACTCAAATGAGACTGAAGTGAGAGTGGGATTTGAACAAGAAGCTGTCAATGAAGATGACGAAGAAGCCTCTACTGTAGCTGTAGTTGAGGTTGATGTGGTACAAGGTTTGGATCCGTACGCAGTGATTCAAAACTGTAGCAGTTTTCGAAGGCTGCAAAGAGTGTTCGATACGTGCCCGTTTATTTTCATACGAGAGTGTAATGGGTCCGAACGCCGTTCAGAAAGCTTGACCGTTATCGATTATCGTGATTCGCTGTATATGATGGCGAAAATCGTGCAACATTCCGTTTACCGCGAGGAGATTAAAAATATTTTAAATAACAAGCCAGTGAAATTTAAACCCAATATATGATGAAGCTGAGAAGCTGTTGAGAGTTGGGGGTCGAATCAGGCATTCGGACCTTCCAAGAGATCAAAGGCATCCAATAATTTTACCAGAGAAGAACCATTTTACCGATATGGTCATCGAAGCTATTCATCGAGAGCAGCTACACGTTGGCCTGAACGGTTTGCTGGCCAAGGTACGCGAGCAGTTTTATCCAGTGCAGGCGAAGCGGACGATTCACCGTGTGCTGAGAAACTGCATCAAGTGTTTTAGAATGAAGCCGAAGGTCGTGAAGCAGTACATGGGTAATTTGCCTAGCACCCGTGTGACTGTTGCTCAGCCATTTGAAAGAACAGGCGTAGATTATGCTGGGCCATTTTATCTAAAGCAGGGTCGTTCGAAGGCACCGATCAAGGCTTATGTTAGTGTATTTGTCTGCATGTGCACTAAGGCAATACACCTTGAACTGGTGGGTGCATTAACAGCGGAAGGATTTCTGGGTGCACTACACCGCTTTGTTGGTCGACGAGGTCTTGTACGTAGTATGTTTTCGGATAATGGGGCTAATTTTATCGGTGCCGAGCGACAGCTGACCGAGCTTTCGGAACTTCTTAGGTCCCAATTACTCGAGAAGCAGATTGAGGAGTTTTGTCAGCCGCGTGGAATTGACTAAAGCTTAAATCCACCAAAGGCTCCACATCAAGGTGGACTCTGGGAGGCCGGCGTCAAGAGTATGAAGACACACCTTTACAAGGTCATGAACCAAGCCTACTTAACCCATGAAGAGATGTCGACCTTACTGGTTCAAATAGAAGCCATCCTCAACTCGAGGCCCTTGATTCAACAAACTGATGATCCAACTGACTATCAAGCGCTAAGTCCCGGCCACTTTTTGATTGGTCGTGCGTTGACTGCAGTGCCCGAACCCAGTTACGATAGTCTTAAGGAGAACATGCTTTCACGCTATCAGTTGGTCCAGAAACGGAAGCAATCGTTTTGGAAAAGATGGTCTAGCGAATATATCACCAGTCTACAGAAGCGTAGCAAGTGGTTCAAGGGATCAACACTAATGAAGGAGGGACTTCTGGTGGTCCTGAAGGATGAAAATATGCCACCCCAAACGTGGAAGTTAGGTCAAATCGTTCAACTACATCCTGGTACTGACGGCATTGTACGTGTGGTAACCGTACGAACCTGTGGCGGCACATACAAGCGACCTACAACGCAAATTGCTATTCTTCCAATTGACGAAGAGGACACTGGTGACTTGAGCAAAGAAGAGTTGAGCCATCCGGCTCCGGGGGGTGGATGTTGATTGAAAAGGTACCGTTAAAATAAGAACAAAATTTTACCTGTGAATTACTGTTAGTGTGTAGCATTGCTATGTTCCTACCCCTCATGACATTTGACTAACTTGAGTTTTCTTGAAAATTACCCTTTCCGGTTAGACAAGCAGCTCAAAAAAAAAGATACTTATTCATTGTTACAATAAATGTAGAGTAATACAGTCCACTCGAGTTTATTTCTTTGACCACTGAAATTCCGAAATACAAAGCGTTCCACCATCATTTAGATCCTAACCGTTGGAGGCGGTTGATTTTTTACGTATCCGACTTGTTCATTCGGCTCCCAGCTAAATGAATCACCCCTCAAAACATAAATCTCTGCCAATAATACCTCATATATTATGTCAAAATAACACAGTGAATCAAAACTTAATCATCAAATATGGTACGAAAACTCAATACAAAACTAGCGAATTAAAGTTGGCGCACTGCTTTAGATCCCTATAATGTAGCAGTGCTCTCATATTATCACATAACCGTTAGTAACAAATTATTTAGCAGATTGTATTTTCTTCACAGATTTCTATCAATCAAGTTAATTTTTGTTCTTAACATCCCAGCCCGCTTCGAGTTAATTAACTTTTGAACCCAGGAAACTTGATGCAACAAGGGGTTGGAATATCACCCAAGCGTGGCAACTCTATCACCCATTTCCCACCTACCTGTGTAACCTCTTCGGAAGCCAGCTGCTTCAATAGTGTCGTTTTACCGGCATTGTCCAGTCCAAGCAATAGAATTCTCAGCTCTTTCTCCGGAACGGAACGCAACTTCCTCAGCAGCGATAGAAGTCCCTAAAATTCGAAATCACAATTTTAGCGACCAAACACGTGTCCAATTAACTACGAAACGCGCCCTTTCAATTGCACCCACTGATAATTTTGACTTGCGCGCTCGGCCGAAAACATCTCAGTGGGTGCAAGCTAACAAGTGGGTTCGATTATGTCCGGTTCGGTTGCCTGGCGACTCTCGCCAAACAAATTGCGGGATTTTCGCCGAGAAAATCAAATTCGTTAACAGAGAGCTCTGTCCAAAACTACAAAGTTGAGGTAAGAAATTTCATTCGTTTTGAAAACCCACCATGTTTAGTGACAAGATTTCACAATTTACGCTTGGAAAAGTTCAAGTTTTACCAGCAAACGAGAGTTTTATTTGCAGAACGAAAACAAAACAGTCCCGCACGCACACTACGACACTTTCTTGACTTCGGTGCTCAAACTGGGTAGATGGATTCTCATTCGCCCATGTGCTGCGAGCTGATACATCGAAGTTGTGAACGTGCCCCGGTTCAAATTGACAGTTTCAATCGGATCGTGAATGGGGCCGAACATTTGGATTTACGGGTTCAATCCGTTTGATTTGAACAGTGATGGAAATTTAAAAGGTAATTGTACTTCGAACAATTTGATCATCTCATTGAATACATTTCTTCTAGAGGTTGACCTAACCACCTTTCTGGGCAACTTGGATGAGCATCAGAATTTCCGCATTGAACTCACATCAACCCACGCGCTGATCGCATCCGGAAGCGAACTGCTTTCCCACTCTTGTATAACGGAAAAGACTCACAAGATCAACTGCGACAGCCGAATAGTCCAGCTGGCAGCGAATAACTGGCACTGTTTGGTGCTCCTTGAAAATGGCACCTTGTTCAAGTACGATATCGACAGGAATCAAACGAGCCCGATTGACTTCCTTTCCGTGGAAAATGCACCGGATTCGGAGGATAGTAAGGAGAAAATCACCCACATAGCATGCGGGGACAAAGTTTCCGTTGCGGTTACTAGCGGAAAGTCTGTTTTCAACATTCCCAGCAGAACGTTCACCTTTCCGCGGCATGTCCGTATCCAGAAGATTTCGGCCGGGCTGGAGCATTGTCTACTACTAACCGGCAATGGAGATCTGTACAGTTGGGGTTGTGGATTGTAAGACTTAAATTAATTATCTTTCAACGAAATTCTAAAGTTCAATCTCATTGCAGACGGGGACAGTTAGGTAACGGTGAAATTACACCTCACCAAGAAGAACCCCAGTTGATAGAAGCACTAGCCGGGGTGAAAATTATCGATATAGATGCCGGTGGGTGGCATTCGGCAGCGGTCTCCTCCTTCGGCGACTTGTACACCTGGGGTTGGAATAGCAAGGGACAGCTCGGGCTGGTGGATGAGCAGCAGGTGAGGGGCAGTGTGTTTGCCGTGCCGCAGTTGATTGATTTTGATGGAGGTGTTGGTGAGGCGCACGAGGAAGTCTTTTTGGAGAGGGTCCATTGCGGAAGTGGTCATACGATAGCGGTAAGTAGCGGGGGAACATTGTATTTCGCTGGCAATGATTTGCGACAGAAGTTGGACTACAGTAGAGTCGAGCGAAATCCGAAGCTTTCCGGATTTCGGAGATTTGAAAGCGTTCCCCCCAAAGTTGGGGGAGAGACGCTTTTGATTGGTGGGACAAATTCCATCGGTTTCGTTAAAAGAGTCGGCGAAGTGGATTCAGCAGGGCGAATCGAATAAATGATTTCACTATTCAACGGTAGATGTCTCAGTGATGTGGAATTGTTGCCAGAGCTTGCGTTTGTTGTTATTGTTGTTTGCATTCTAGTGAGTATTTAAATAACTTTTTTAGCTGAAATTTAATTCTTTATTCTATTGTAAAACATATCCCAATGCCTGATAATCGAGTTGTATTTTTGAAGATATTGTTGACTTTTTTTGACAATACTGTCGTAAATCATAGCAGTCCCTTCTTTGCTTGATTTCCTATACATGTGGGACTAACTTTGCGATTCACGGTATTATACATCATGCAGCCTACACTCTCGCGTCACTTTACTCAATTTTTGAGTACAATTGTATGCTATCTCTTTTTCTCTCACGAAAATATTACTCAATTTTCGTTAAAAGTGGATCTACTCAAAAATTGAGTTGATCCACTTTTTAACGAAAATTGAGTAACATTTCCGTGAGAGAAAAAGAGATAGCATACAATTGTACTCAAAAATTGAGTAAAGTGGCGCGAGAGTGTACAGAGTTATAACATGTTATACATCGCTTCACTTTTATCAATCTTTGAGCATAATTGTAGCTATCCTTTTTCTTCACGGAAATGTTAATCAATTTTCGTAAAATGTGGATCTACTCAAAAATTGAGTTGATCTACTTTTTTAACGAAAATTGAGTAACATTTCCGTGAGAGAAAAAGAGATAGCATACAATTGTACTCAAAAATTGAGTAAAGTGAAGCGGCAGTGTAGATCATTGCACGGAATGTGATAACCTAACTTTTTTGACAGTTCAGGGGGCTTGTTTACTGGAAGCTTGATTCAAATCGCACAAATGATATTTGTTGTTGTCATTTCACGGATTCTGTACGATTAGTTTCTAAAAATGATGTAGAAATAAGCACTTGTGTCTGTTTTCCGGCTAATTTACTTCAATCTTAGTTAGTTCAGAGCGCACAATCTCAAACCGATCTTACCGAAAATATTCTGAGTCCACGTAAACAAGCTGCCTGAACTGGTAAAATTGCATTGAGGCAAGATGGACCAACTATGGCTTTAGCCGTCACCAGACAACAGAAAAAAATGCATTGATGACGTCATCGCGCTATGATCTACACGCTCAAAACTCCATCTCTTTCTTTCATACTACTATCCCTTTTTTTTCATACGGAAAAGTTACTCAATTTTCGTAAAAAGTGGATCTAGTCAAAAATTGAGTAGATCCACTTTTTACGAAAATTGAGTAACTTTTCCGTCTGCAAAAAAGGGATAGTAATACGAAAGAAAGAGAGGGAGTTTTGAGCGTGTATAGCAATTTATTATCGACAAGAATAACGTCATCAAGATACGGATGTAACCAGGGGCGTAGTGAGGCGGTGGCGAAAGTGGCACCAGCCAGGGGCGCCAGGCCACAGGGGTGTGAAGCTGAAGGTGTTTGAGCTGTTTTGTGAAATTTCATTTTTCAAACCCAGGATTCTTGATGCTAAATGGTTTAACAAAGAGCTGGCAAATGGAGAAAAAGTTAAACGTCAATGGATGTGTTTCATCGAACGCTTTTTTTTTTTTTTTTTTTCTATTTTGCTATTTGGTAAATTTATGTTTCGTAACATTTTCTCGGATTCCAAAAAAGGATTTGATGACTGGAATTGAAATCCAATTATACAAACTGGAATTCATCGAGCCACCGAGAATGTTTCTTCCTGTGGAAGGATTTTGAAAAAAGGATGTTACTTGGTAAAACGGTTCATGCTGACTTTTTTACTTTTTTCATGAAATTCAAAAAGAAACTGAGAAATGGCGAATCATTTTGAAAACTGTGGTTTTGACATATGGGAGATAATATTGATGAACATCGACAAAGTGATCGAATCTCTGCAGTCAATAACCATCACCATATACGTGGCCAGTAAAATAAACAGAGGTTTACAAACATCATTGGACGAACTGAAAACAGATGTTTTCATGCGTTGTTATGGACGATGAAACATATGTCCTGGAGGATTTCAAGCAGCTTCCAGGGCTGGCTTTTTATTCTGCTATGGCCAGAAAGCATTTCAGAACGAAGAAGGCACCGAAATTTCCCAAAAAATACCTTGTGTGGCAAGCACGTTTGCACGTGTGGTAAACAGAGTAAATCTTTCGTCACTACAGGCACAATCAACAAGGAGATCTATCAGAAAGAGTGTCTGTAGAAGCGATTGCTACCCTTCATCAAAAGTCACAAAGAAAAACCTTTGTTCTGGCCCGATTTGGCATCATGCCACTATGCTAACTCTGTGATGGAGTGGTACCAAGCAAACCTCATACCCGCCAAATTGCCCAGAGCTACGACCAATCGAAAGGTATTGGGCTCTGATGAAGCGGAAGCTTTCTGGAAAGAAGCAAGGAATCAAAGACATCAAACACTTTCAGCAAATTTGGACAAACTACGACGGAAATATAATGCGAAATTTATGTTTTATTCATGTTTTGAGGTGTCCGGATTATTGCGGATACAACCCTTACTATAAAATAATGAACTGTTGTGTTTTTGGATCGCTCTTCCTAAAAATGATACTTTCTGGAAAAAATAATTCCTTTGATTCCTACATTTCACACATTGTTTTTATGTATGAACCGATCTAACCATCCCTTGTTCAACTATGTCTTATCAGAATCACGAGACAGAATAAGTTGAAAATGCTGAACATTGACAACGACTAGAACTATCCCTCTTATCAGAATCATGAAATAGAACAAATTAAAAATGCTCAATTTTACGCCACGTAGCAGGGGAATTCCAAACAAAACGGCGCACCTTCCGAATGCCCTTGACTTTTGAACAACTTTGCCAACAACCAGAACTATCTATCTTATCAGAATCACGAGATAGAACAAGTTGAAAATGTTAAATTTTTCATGCTCACTAGCGCACCATAGCGAAGGAATTCCGAACAGAACGGTCCACCTGTTGAACACGGAGAAAAAAGTATAATTCAATCAATAATATTTCATCTGCAATCAACTACATTTATGCGTTGATTTTTCAATGACCTGTGTGCATGATTGTAACAACCATACATTTCAAGTTGATTTAACTAATGTATGCTTGAATCAACATCAGTAAAATATGGTTGATTCACGAATACAAGATTATATCGAAAAAAAAATATTGTTGATATTTTCACAGTTGACTTACATTGCCAGTAAATTCAACCACGATTATACATAGTTGAATTAATTGAATCACAATAGTTGGTTTGAATATGCTTGGGGTCAGTCCAATTTTTATTCTGAATAAGATTTTTGGTTTCGAAATCATTTGAATGAGAATGCAGGGGGTGAATCTAATTTACATCCTGTATACATCATTTAAATTAGAAGATTTTTTTCGAATGTAAAAGATTAAAAACAGTACTAATATTGGAACCATGAATATATAAAACAAAATCATAAATTAATCCTAAATTATGTAATTTGAATTCATTACTAAGAAGAACTAAGTAAGCGGTAAGAACTTCATTCGATTTTTTTTCTTGTCGATCGCCACGATAAACTTGAAAGCGGTTGCTTTGAGCTAAACATAGTTTGTGATTGGAAGAAAAAAAAATTCTCTTCGTGAATGCCCTTGACCTTCTGAACAACTTTGTCGAAAACTAGAACTTTCTATCTTATCAGAATCACGAGATAGAACAAGTTGAAAATGCTCAATTTTGCATGCTCACTAGCGCCACGTAGCGGTGGAATTTCTAAAGAACGGCCCATCTTTTGAATGCCCTTCATCTGCTGAACAACTTTGCCAATGACTAGAACTATCCATCTGATCAGAATCTCGAAATAGAACAAGTTGCAAATGCTCAATTTCGTATGCTTACTAGCGCCACGTAGTGGTGGAATTCCGAACGGAACGGTTCATTTTTCGAATGCCCTTGACCTTCTACACAACTTTGCTAAAGACCGCACCTTTGCAGATATTAAGGGTCTCGAGATATGCCATCATGAATGTACTTGTATTATCCCCACACACATTCACTCCGGTCCCTTTTTTGTGTTCTGGCCCTGGGACCCTCGCTTGACTCTTGTAACTTGTTTTGCTATCCATTCCACTGTTTAGAAAATCTTTTAAGTGTTTTTCATTGCAAAAGACTTAGTATGTTATCAACGTTTTTTTTTACACGGATTTCGAAATTAACGCGGTTTTTTTTACACGGATTCCGGAATTAACGCGGTTTTTTTTACACGGTTTTTTTACACGGTACGTATCCCCCGTGTAAAAAACAACCTTAGTGTATATCAGCGGATAGAGATAAAGCTCCTCTTCCTTAAGGGGGGATATACAGTTAGAACGAGCAAAAAAACTAATTTTTGAAACAAAAATTGCAAGTGGAAGTTTTTGATCAAATCAATTGAATTTTTTTTTATAATTATAAGTGTATCCATGTAGTATACAAAAATATTTTTTTTCAAATTTTTTTCAACAAAATGGCGGCCGTTAGAGTGCGTTGAAAAAATCGTTGTATTTTGCTTGTGCCGGCTCTCCTGGTCGCAATTTTGATCTGAAACCTGCTAACCCAAAAACATTACTTTAATTACATTTACAGCTAGTAGATGAATTGAACAAAAAATAAAAAAAAAATAATTTGCACTTTTGGCGTAACTTTTTTTTTTCAAATCTAATTTTTTTCCGCCATTTTATCACATTTTTTCCATATTTAATAATAAAATATTGCAACAATTTTTAATTCATATAGAAGGTAATACTATAATAAAGAAATCCTATAAGTTTCATCTTAATCGAATAATCAGTTTTCGAGCTATCACCGGCATAAACTCCGAAAATGCTGTTTTAAGAAAAACGCGTTGAAAGTTTTAATTATCGGTCTGCGCGCGAAGAAACACTTGGAGTTCGAATTTCGAAAAAAAAAGTTTCAGGAGCGT
This sequence comes from Aedes japonicus, assembly GCA_034211315.2. NCBI lineage: Eukaryota > Metazoa > Arthropoda > Insecta > Diptera > Culicidae > Aedes > Aedes japonicus. The sequence continues at coordinate 43,984 of JASCZW010004867.1, forward strand.
ATTCTACGGGAAATTTACTAACTTTTTATGCAAAAACAAAATATTGAAATTTTTGGTCATTCTAACTGTATATCTCCCCTTAAAGAGTGCTTAATTTGTATTTGTGACCTTTTATTCAAGAGAAAATGCCCATTGTTTACAAGAGCAGATTCGCCCTAATCTAATGTTGGCGCTGATTTGCACTTGTTGTACACACATACACACTTAAAATTTATTGACGGGCTCGGTTAAACATTTAGCTGAATTCACTCGGCATTTTTGTATTTAACTGATAGCTCGGCGAAAAATTGAACGATGCCGAGTCTCAGCATCACTTGAAACTGAAATGTCGGGTAACTTCATTATTAAACCGATTTTCGGCATCACTAGGAGCCACACACAAGCGTTAACCAAAATTAAACCGACCTCAGCTGCCTATCGTGATGTGATGTGTAATTAGAACCCACCATCAGTGCAAGGATTACCTATGGCTGCAGGACTATTCTCAGCAGGTTGTTCTGAGAGAATAGCCTACGTGATGGCTTCTTGTAGCAGGGTCAGCCGATCTCAGTGAGGACCTTCGGAAGACTACGGCCAGAAGGCCACGTGTCTTCGCATGACAAGGGACTGGCGACTCCACGAACCCTTGTTCAGTCAACAAATCCTTCGACTGCCTTAGGCTACCCCCCCAGGGAATCCCCGCTTTATAGTTGTTAAAGGAACAGTAGACATTTTTAGCATAAATGATTTATAAAAAGTTTAGACAAAATGAACCTTTAAATTCAATTAACACATTTATTTTTGTTTTTATTTGCACTAGTAAATTCACTGGGATATTGCAAATTTCTACTGTTCCTTATAAAATATTTGTGGGCAATAAAATGAGGAAAAATCTCACAAAATAAAGAATACTTACATTTTTCGTGGTAGGGTAAGATTTCAGCATACTAGCTTACCGGGGTCGCGCTGCCTACATTGTGCTGGTGGGACTGCCTCCTAAGGTATAGCTGACGAGATACAGCGTTTCTTACTCAGCCGCTGTTTGAGCCGCACCTCCTTGGTGGACAGACGCTCGGCACGCACCTCCTCAATCTAGCTGAAGTCAGAAGGACAACAGTGCCCAGGCTGCACTACCAGCTAAGTACGCAACCCTTAGCTGGCGGTCTTTGTCATCTGTTGACCCGTGGAAGCATGAGGTTGGAACTTGTGAGGACGCACGCTCCATCACAGTTGTCGACTCACCATTTTGCAGCCCACCGACCTCAGCTGCCTATCGTGCCGAAATATCGGTTTAGCAGTGGTGTAAGCCGAGGTTCGGCTTTTTATCTGTCAACCGCCATGCGTCATATTGTTTTCATTCGCAAGTGGAATAAATCGTATGATGTTTGTGGAGCAGTGAAAAAACATACATTTATTGGCACTACATCACTTATATTAATTAACCCTCTTCAACAATTCTACGCCGATTGACCGGGTTCATGGCTGGTTCTCGGTTGCGCCCACGCTCTCCAAGTCTTGGCTTACCTGATGCGTCCATCTAGCTCACTGTACTCCACGCCTTCTTGTTCCTGCCAGCCAGCAGATTTGACGCAAAACACCATCTATGCAGGGTGAAACATAGGCATGACATATTCAATGTTTCGACGAATACCTAATCCAAAATTTCGAGTATTTACTCACAACTCGGTAACCCTCATTTTTGTGTGTTTTGAATTTTAACCGATACATCAGTTTGCTCATGCCGAGATTACCAGCTTACTAAATGAGTTTTCAATTCGACCCAAACCGAGATTATCGGTTAACATAATAAAGCCACAATAAAGCCAAGATCGAAACCGAGAGGTCAGCTGTGCGGGTCTCGGTTTCAGAAAACCGAGACTAGGCATAAAATTCTAAGTGTGTAGGCCTAGAAGAAACCGTATGCAATTGGATGTGAACGAAACCAGCCTCTTGGTTAAAAGTTTCCCAAATGATCAATAACTCATTCGCACTACAAGGTATATTACGTAATATAGAGTATCTTGATATCATATGTCATACATATTATTTCCTGTTAAAGCAAGATGTATGAATGTAGATACCAAGACAGGCTATATCAAATAGTAAATGTTGTAGTGCGAACGTTTAGTGTATGGGAATTCGATTTGGAAGGAAACCAATTTCGGCCACTCTTTAAACAATCAAGCGATCTAGATTGCACATTGCTTCGTAGTCCTACGTCAACTTTGCGTACAACCCCATTGGGCTGTCCCTTCTAGTTTATTTCATACCGATATTCGCTAAATCAAAGCTACACAATCCTTAAAAAAATAACAATATTTCGTTATGATTGGATAATTGGAGATATGACCAAAACAATACCACAGAGCACATAAATTGACCCCTCGCGTAATCGTTTCTGCTTGCATTCTATAGCGTCGCATATGCGCAATTCAGCGCACCAGATACAACATTATGGGACTCTATAGAATTAGAGCAGGATCGATTGGTGCTAGTGGTCTTGTCCGGGTTTGAACTGCAACGAGTATATTTAAAAAATACACAAAGTCTCTATTTACTATAACCAATACTATAATTCTCTGTGCTATAACTACAGGGCTGGTAGCGAGTCACTTTTTAGTGACTTGGTCACTATTTTGAGTCTAGTCACTAAAAAGTCACTATTTGCATCCGAAAGTCACTAAAGTCACTATTTTTCGGAAAATGGTCACTAAAGTCACTATTTTCGCACTTCCGAATGTAAAAAGTTTAAAAATATCACTTGTTCATATTGTACAATAGTCAAACAAATTCGGCGATCTGTCCAAGCTTCATAAAAGTCGAGAAGTAAAAACTAGATGCCCTGGTAAACGCTGTCCTGCCTCTACCTCAATTGAACTTGTCAAATGCATAGCGCTGAACGATCACAGCACTCTAGATTAGCTTGAATGCGACGCACGTGGTCCCATAATAACAACTTTCATTGTGTTTACAATGTTCCAGCTATTTCATAATAATTTTTCATATTTATACACAAACAAACCTATTGAAGTCCATGACGAATCGAACGGGATAGGTGCGAAAACTTAAAACGTTTATCCAATATACAAATAAAATGTCCAAACATACAAGAATCAAGTAATATTTTATTTACACTCACTTTTTTTCAAAAATATTTTTTTCGATTCAGTTTTTTTCAAAACTGGACTACCCTTTCGGTATCCAAATAGTCAAGAAAAGTGGGAACGAAATGAAAATTAGACAAAGGGCTTATTTTCGGTTATTCACGTAGTAATTCTGAATCTAGTTTTGATTGTTCTTATCCCGTCAGTTAAGCAAACTCAATTCCATCATAGATGAAATCGGGATACACTGCAATTCGGGTAATCATTTCAAAGTTCCATTAAAACTCGTACACTAGAATTTTATATTTTGCTGAAATTTTTGAGACAAATAATCTTAGTTTATTATACAGAAGATTTTAAAAATTCAAAATTAATCGAATATATAACCTTATTCTGACTTTGCTTGACTGCTGTTAAACCGAATATTTTTGTGCAAAGTTTTAAAACTTGTTAAGTAGAAATTGATCTAAAAATTTTTGATTAAGTTTACAAGCTTAATTAAGCATACTGATCTATTTCAATAATATTTTCTAAGGTTTCTTCTAGAGCGAAGAACCACTCATACATCTAATGTACGCTGATCTGGAAAGGTTGATGCAAACCATAGTCGTTTGAGTTTGTTAGCCCAATTTGTGGCCTGCGAATACTTCATTTCCAGAGAACAGTCGGCCCAGAGGACTATATTAAGAATTTGCTACCTACCACTTCAGGCCTATTTATACAAGCAATTTCAATAACATGTACTGGGTCGTCCAAACTGCCCAGGAGATCAGAACTTAAGATGAACAATTGTAACAATAGCTTTATTCGCTTTACCATAATACGATAGGTATTCAAATGTATTCAATGAATGTCCTGGAAGACCAACTGACACTATGAGATAATCGTGGGATTTTCTATGCCAAACAAACTAACTTAACTTTGTATAGCCCATAGAGCTATTGTTACAATTGTAGACCTTAAATTTTGAAGGACAGTTTGAATGAACTGAAACTCCCTGGGCTCTGGCAAAACCTTGAGGTAGTTTAACTTCAACTACCAGGTCCCAGGGCTGGTCTGGTTCTTTACCATTTTGGAAAGAAGCACACTAGTGTTGCCAGATCCGTGATAATGCAGCCCAAAAATGCGTCTGAAAATCCTCCAGTATTTCCTATCGACAAACATTATTATACTGAGATAGTGATCGATGGTCAAGTACAGAATTTGCGAATAGTTGGAATGTTGCACTTGATCATATAAACGCAGTTGAAAAATCTGCATACTTTATTATCACAACCTAGCGCACTTTTGGAAAGCATTATCACAAGGGGAGCCTGTTCCATTATTCATCTCATGATCCATTATTCATAATATTCGGAATTATAGGAGTTTGATATGTGAATGAATTTGTTCCTTTTGTTATTAAGTTACTTTCAACTTCCAAAAATAAATAACATTAAACTTAAATAAAAAGTTAGAAATCCGATGGTTACGCGTTGATCTTTCGTTTTCAAATTGTGCGAATTGCTATGAGATGAGATGAACATGGAAATGGTAACCCAAGATGCTATGCTTGTATCAAAGCTTTCTACCGTGAGGCGATTTTGCTTACTTCATTCTAGATACCAAGTTTTGAAGATAAGTGGAGCTCTTACAGTGCGCATCGGCAATTGACAATATACTACGTCATCAAAATGAAGTCCTGTTGAAGAATTTCAAATAAAATTCAAAACAAAGCCCCCGAAACTGGATGAAAAATCCTGTCTGTTTCTAACGAAACATTACACGGATCGAATGAAATAGTCACAACAGACGCAAGCTAAAAATTAAGATAAGTAATAAATGTATTACCCCTCTCAACATATCAAAAGCTTTTAAGGTACGCATCGACAATGAGCGAATTACCTTGTCAACAAAAAGAAGTTTTGCTGAAGAACTCAATACAAATTTCAAGACCAACCCTCCAAACAAGAAGCAAAATCTCATCTTGAAACGAGAGAACAAGTTCTGAATTATAGTAATATCAAGCAAAACAGGTATTTTTGGAAGATATCGTTGACAGTTAATCACAAGGTAATAGATTATATCTAGGATTTTTTTTTTTTCAAAAGGGCGAATCTAACAATGAGAGGCTCTCTGCTCGCTCGCTCTTTAGTACAGATCGAGGGATTCTTTAGTACAGATATAAACACAACAGTGCTGGCTACCATACTCTACAAATAGTTGAATGTAAAACGTAACGCTGAATGGAATATGAATGAAAGAAAGTAATCAAAGAGAATCTCTCAATTGCAGATTCGTCCAATGAAAAAAAACTCTAGATATTTGCAAATGATTGATGTATACTCTTCTCCCTACAGCCTTACATGCCAACAATTATCCCCCCCTCCCAAATCCTGTGGGTAGTGATGCAATATCATTGTACACTTCTAGTGTGCACTAATAGTGTATCCCGCAAAATTCAAATCCCCCATGGGAAGAAACGTTGCGTAGCCCATTCAACTATCCCTTGATGTATTATGTAAGGTTTGAGTTCTTGTACTCATACTGGTGACCTGGCGCCTCGCCCCCTTATACGTCAATAAAATAAAATAAAAAAATAAAAAACGTTATGTTGTATATGTCAGTGGACGTTTCATAGTATTCATGGAATATGTTTGAATATTTATCGTAGCTTTTTATAGTCCAAAAGGCTACGGTTACTGCTGTATATCTTAAGTTTTGAACTCAAGATCAGTTTTTATGAACCTAAACATCCCAATACATCTCATACTCATTGTTACTTTGTTTAGTCCAAAAAACCTGTAGATTTTAAGCTATAATTCAAACTTAAGATTTTCAGTTATGTATGAGTTATGAATTCCAGGATAGTTAGTTAACCTAGAACATCCGAAGATTATCTCATAATGGCTTTGTTTTTCCAAAATTTTCTATGCATATGTTTCAATGCATGTCGTAGCTTTGCGTTGCCCAGAAAGCTTTTATTACAACTGTTGGTCCTGTATTTTGATTTCAAGGATAGTTTGGATGACCTAGAACATGTCATGTTGCTCTATAATATCTTTTGACTTTTAGAATATTAATTGAATATGTTTGAATATTTGTTGTTGCTTTGTTCTGCCTAGTTCTGAACGCCAAGACAGTTTGGATGACCTAGACCATCCCAAGATTATCTTCTTGTGTTAGAAAAACATTAATTCCTCGACCGACCGCAGTAATTCTTTTACTAACATTTAACGACAATTCTGTTTCTAACATTCGTGGAAAATCTGCTTCGAATAGGTTACAGTAGGACGCGTACACTAACTAATTTCCTCTTTTCTAGCTGCCCATATCCCGAAGTCGTCTGCGACGTGCGCCTGTGCGGAAATAGCATCTCCCAAATAATGGAGCCCCGTGGTCCCTGTAAATATGGATTAGATTTAAATTACTTTGTTCATAATTTATAAGCCTTTTCACTCTAGCGTATAAGCGATAAATGTTAAATAGGACTAAATCTACAGCAAAACAAAAGGCGCTGAATCGCACTTATTAGAAAACAGCGCGAGAATCATGCCTTGAAGAGCGGCAGTCGCGGGTTCAAAATTAGATCTAATGTCCGTTGAACAAATTAACATCGGAAGTTGCATAGAGGCAATTTCAACGATTCCCAGTACCTCTAGGTGAAGGTAGCTACAATACACAAATGAGCGCCACAAGAAATAAAATGGAAAAAACAAAACCATTTCCAATGATCTCGTTTACGATATTGAGCCCACGCTTTTACTGCACTACAACAGCACGCCTGGTAATTAAATTTCATAGACGAAAATAGTTCTTTTCTACTCTTGATTGCAAGGCAAACCAATTGCATTGTTCGTTCAACAATTTGTGATTCCAGTCAGCCTTCACCTTCAGCTTCCGTTTCCTGTTCTCCCAATGATAGCGGATACGCACTCGCTCTTCTGGTTTATGATTTTCTCCCGCAAAAAAAAAACCCGACAACTTTGCAGAAATGCATGATAGCAAATGCATTACAATTTAGAATCTAGTAAATCATAAACCAAGGTGATCTTTAAACCCTAACGGATAATTTTTATCTGTACATATACATAATAAATATAATCAATGCAATGTTGTGGAATGTTCAGCTGAGCAAGCGGGCCTCAGGCGGCCTCGTTCGTGCGTGTAACATAAATCCCGTTTAAACGTAAGCAAATTTCCCCGAAAATGGCATATTCTGTAGTCTCATCAAGCAGTTACTTTTGAATAAAAGCATCCGTAAAAAAAAATTGAGGAAAGAAAATCCCCATGCGTTGCGTTTATTGATGCAGGTCATGTCCGAAAAGCCTTGTTTGTTTTTAAACATTAGGTAGATTAATTGTTCTTCGGTCGGGTTATGACGTTTCACGCTTTCGATTTCGGCACTGAACCATGCGCCGTTGGTCCGTTCAAGGTATCTCTCGAACGCGGAAGTGACATCTGCTTTTTACCGGACCGGAATTGGTGGGTTGATGCTTTAGCGATGCAGACAGGAAGGAAGGAAGAACCTTTATTCCGATGCGGAGGCCTAAATCTTGGTCTGAGCAGTTAAGGAAATGGGCGGTGCTGAGCCGAACAGACGAGTACTTAGGAGGCAAGGTTGAACATTATTGTGATGGTCAGATTCACGGTTGGCGGTGCATGAAAGTGATTTAACGACGTTATCGTGAGGCCGATCTTCCGTATCTACCATGCGTTGATAATCTCGTTTTGAGAGCATTGAAGCACATTGTTATCAAGTAGGTGATATTTATAGACTGTTGAGCAACAACTGGAACCATTCAAGTTTTTGATTTAAATTTGCTTATTTTTTTGCGAAAATTGGGGAGCCCGTCAATAGCTTATGATTTTGTTATGATCAAAAAAAGCACTTTTTGCTAAATTTGGAAAATTTTGTCGGCTGCTGCTCGATATGATCGTCAAAATGTTCAAGCTACCGAAAAAGGAAACCTCCGAGAATGCAGTTGCTGATTACCCACAAATCACAAATCGACCGCTGAATGTGCGAGTAAGGTCTGTATCCGCAATAATTCGGACACCTCAAAACATGAATAAAACATAAATTTCGCATTATATTTCCGTCGTAGTTGGTTATTTCAGATTCATGAGATGTGTTTTAACAATTCGTGAAGACAAAACATAGTTGTTCGGTATTAGCATAATATTTTCAAACTTTGCGCTCAACTCCGTCCACTAGGGTTTGTACTGACTCTTCAGAAACCGTAGAAGCCGTCTTTGTCCAAATTTGCTGGAAGTGTTTGATGTCTTTGATTCCTTGCTTCTTTCCAGAAAGCTTCCGCTTCATCAGAGCTCAATATCTCTCGATTGGTTTTTGGTACAATGTTCACTTGATTTGCTTGGTACCACTCCAAGCATGGTAGCATAGTGGCACGATGCCAAATCGGGCCAGAACAAAGGTTTTTCTTTATGACTTTTGATGAAGGGTAGCAATCGCTTCTGCAGACACTCTTTCTGATAGATCTCCTTGTTGATTGTGCCTGTAGTGACGAAAGATTTACTCTTTTTGCCACACGTGCAAATTGCTAGCAACACAAGGTATTTTTTGAGAAATTTCGATGCCTTCTTCGTTCTGAAATGCTCAGCTGTATCATTTCTGGCCACAGCAGAATAAAAAGCCAGCTCTGGAAGCTGCTTGAAATCCTCCAGGACATAAGTTTCATCGTCCATAATAACGCATGAAAACTTCGTCAAATATTCGCAGTACAAACGTCGAGCCCGTGATTTTGCTGCCATGTTCTGTTTGCCGTTGCGATTTGGAACTGGTTTTACTTTATACGACTTAAGTCCCAAACGTTGTTTTGGTTTTTGGACAAAACCAGGCGACATCCCTATTTTACGAGCCACCGTTCGAATGGAGAGATTTGGGTTTTTCGTTAATATCCTTTTCACCTTTCGATCCATGACAGGATCAGCGCGTCCAATGTTTTTGTCACTTCTCGGTTTCCTCAAGTCTGGATTTGCCGTACGCCCGTACAAAATTCGCTCGCGCACTTGTTTTGCTTTCATCGCCATCTTGAATACTAAACATGAAATGCAAAGATCAATCATAGTCTTTTTCATCATAGACTCTCAGCTATACCACAGTTTCATTATTCCTACGTGCAATATTTCAAAAGTTACAATGATTTGAAGGTGTCCGGATTAATGTGGATACAGACCTTACAAAAAGTGTATCTAAGTGGCGATTCGTACCAGGATAGACAACAAGCTTCCCATGGATTTTTTATGACCCAGTGAACGACAATGTGCTGTGCTCCTCGTGTCGTGAAATATTTCATACGATGGGTCTGCCGTTCTCCTCTAAGAAGGGAACAATTTTCATCGAATCGGGTTTCAGTAATTGGAAAAAAAAACGAGTGGAAATGTTCAAACTGCATGAGCAGTCGATGTTTCACAGGGAAGCAGTGATGAAACTCCATACTTTGCGGGCATCAGTTAACGTTTGTGCGCAGATCTCTGACCAAAAAACGAGAGAATTTTCATCGCTTTTGTACATAGGTTCTCAGGGTCTAGCAATCCGTGATCACAATAATGACGAAAGTAATTTTGTGAATTTGTTGAACTGCAGGGAGCTGCAATCTTGGTTGAAACGCTACTCGTATACTTGGGGTAGCCATGAAATCCAAAACGAAATTCTCGATCCTGTTAGCCATACTCTGTTTCGGAAACTCCTTGAGTTGGTAAAGTTAGCTGTTTACTATGCTATTATGTACGAGACAGCGGACATTTCAAGGAACGAGCAGTTTTAATTTGTGCAGGTATTGTTTAAAGCAGCCGTGGCCTGACAATATCTGCGCTAAGTAGAAGTTCACTTCGCCGTGTCGACTATCAACCTACCCGGTTAATTCCGGGATTAGTCGATGGGTCCACTGACCTTTGGTGGAGTTGTTCCATTCCCTTTGCCACTTAACCATGGATGCGGCTCTAGTGGTCTTCCGAATACCCCTTGTTCCACGTTGTTCGAGGCACTCTACGTCCTTTTTGATGACAATGCCTGTTGGAATCATCCCGCTAGGACGCAGACCGCATCGCGTGATCCCTTTCGGTATGCACTAACCCCTATTACGCACATAAGCCTGTGCGTGCTCTCTAACTTACTAACGTAGCTCTTTTTACTCAAGGCAGTGATCCATGCCGACCCGCCGTACCTAAGTATGCACAGGGCAACACTGGCCAGGAGTTTAAGCTTATTCCCTTGCACCGCCGAGCTATTCGACATCATGCGGGATTATGCTGATATAGCCATAGATGCTTTCTTGCAGGCGTAATCGACGTGACTGATAAAGAACAGCTTATCGCCGACTATCTTCACCCCGTTCACTACTCAAGGCGTAGTACTTCATCGTACATCGTGTTCCATAGAAACGGACGTTCCTGGCCTACCTCTGGGTTGTATAACAGTACGCGATTCTAGAAGTAACTTTCAAGAATATTGTACAGGTACCCAGGAACCTGAAGGAGCGAGTCGGCGATAGCCACCCAAATGGCGCTATTGAACGCATTTCTCACGTCAAGGGTGACCACTGCACAGTATCGTACTCCTCGCCTCTTGCGCTGGATTGCCAGCTCAGCTGTCTTGGTGACGGACAGAATGGCATCCACCGTCGACTTCCCTTTACGGAAGCCAAACTGGTTGTTAGACAGACCGCCTATACCCGAAGTGTATTTTGTCAGTCTTTTGAGGATTACCCTCTCGAGCATCTTACCCGCTGTATCCAACAGACATATAGGTCTATATGCTGATGGATCTCCTGGTGGCTTCCCTGTCTTTTGTAGCAACACGAGGGTCTGTATTTTCCAGGCGTTCGGGAAGATGCTCTCGTTCAGACACCTTTGCATCACCACCCTGAACATTTCGGGAGCCAGCAAGATAGCCGTCTTGATAGCCAGTTCGGAATACCATCCGGTCCTGGGGCTTTGTTCACCTTGAGCGAGTTCCTCATTCGTCACCGTCGCCTCGTGGCTGGCCCCCGTTGTGCCGTTATCAATGCCCACGTGGTCACGGATGTTCGTCGGAGCCGTCCACCCTTCCGTCGCTATGACAGCGTTAAGGTCTGGGATACTGGAACGCTGGTCATGGGACAAATCTACGGCGGCGGGGGGCCATGGACTCGGGTCGTGGCTCGAAAAAAGTCCCCCAACGGATTCGTATTGGCCTTCTGACACAGACCCTCGCTTCTGAGCAGGCTCGCTTGCTGACCTTTATCTCCCTATTGTTCCAAGCAAGCCAGCGCCGCTAACGAAACAACAACGGTTCTACGGAACGACATTCGCAAACTAACTCGGAGGCAGAGGCAGTTTATCATCGCCGGCGACCGGAATGCAAAACACGATGGCCTGGTGTATAAGCTAAAAAGATACAATCTTCCTATCTTCCTGGTGAAGACAATTTCAAATTATCTGTCGGTAGGACATTCCGTGTTTCGCTGCAAGGTGCAGTTTCCGATGCACAGGAAATCTCCGCCGGTGTTCCGCAGGGAAGTATACTAGGTCCACTTCTGTTCAATCTATTCACCTCGGACATACTCCCGCTCCCTGAAAATGGATTTCTGTCATTGTTTGCAGATGATACCGCAGTTGTCCACAAGAGCGCTTACAGCTAAACTGCAGCGAAGCCTGAGTGTTCTGTCAGAATACTTCACCGAATGGAAGATCTGTATCAAAGCGGCGAAGCCCCAGGTCATCCTCTTCCCACACTCCAATTCTCCCAGACTTGTTCCGCCTGAGGGTGGTAAAATTAGGCTGAACAACACAACAGTGGAATGAGCCCAATAAGCTATCTTGGCGTTACCATAGGCAGCAAGCTTTTTTTCAGGGAGCAGGTTGACAAAACTGTCACAAAAAAAAGAATAATAAAAATAATATAAAATTGCACCTAACGAAGGAATGTGCTCTGTTTGCAATGTTTACATTCGATAAAGTGACAGAAACACTCTCAAACACTAACGTCTTCTATTAGCCTCATCGCTTCTTCTACTCTACCCACGCTATCGAGGTAGTCGTCCAAGTAGTGATTTTAGATTATAGCTCTTGTAGCCTCAGGAAATTGTTCCGCGTATTCCTCTACATTTTAGTTTTTTAGGAACTGCGCGCAGACTGTTCCGAACGTAGCCCCATCCATCACGAAAATTTGCGATGGCTGTCCCGGTCGTTCTCTAAAAAAGAAACTTTGCGCTTGTTTGTTCCTTTTCAGGATCAGGAACTGGTAGAATATTTCGCTGATGGCTCCGCTGAAAGATACACCCTTCTGTCGGAATCGTAATAATACGATAGGTAATGCAGTCAACACATCCGGTCGGGCCAGCATCATGTCGTTGAATGATACGCCGCCGACTCGAGCAGCTGCATCCCAGATCAGGCTGATCTTTCCGGGTTTTCGTAGGTTGCTCACTACCCCAAGTGGTAGGCATTAGGTATCACACACGACCAAACTCCGTATACTCCAGCGCATTCACTGTTATTCGGTGGGCGTACCCTTTTTCGAGATATTCTGCAATCAGTTCCCTCACCTTTTTCGTCAAGATTGGAATTCTTCGACAACCTTCGCTCTGATAGCTGTTTGGTAGAAAAGGCTCATCATATCGCCACAAAAGCCCAGTCTCCAGTCTTCCATCTACTCTTCATGTGGTCTCTTGAAGGATTCTCAGCGCTCGCTTATCTTCCTCCGATTGAGGACTATGCTGGATGCTCGCCTCCACGATCGCCAAAAACTGTCGGAATAGGTCGTGGAGCTCCTTTTCGTTTTCACTTTGCTCCACATGAACGTTCACATACTCTACGGATCTACAACTAGTCTCGTACCGTTCGTATACACACCACCCTAGTCGTGTTTTAGCAGAAATCACCTGACCAGTACCGCCTTCTCGACTCTTGAGTGTACTGATCAGTCTAGCGTTGTTTGCTCCAATGATCAGCCTAGGAGTGACTTGGGCGTAACTGCTCAGTGGTATCTTCTTTCAAATACGGATGATTTTCCCATGGTTCCTCGCAGTTCACGGTTTGGCTAGGCAGTTTCAGTAGTCGATGGGACAGTTCCCATTGGAGGCGCGAACGGTGGGTTCGCGCCTCCAATGGGAACTGTTTCTTCCCGCTCCTTCCGGCGATCATGACATCAATTCGCCGTGATTCGTTTTCGATCCTTGTCACTCCTCCCGTCCAACAGAGACACAAAGGCTCCCTAGGTCCTTCTACTCCGAGCAGGCTCGCCACTTCAGCTTCCAACATAGTCACCGAAGCTCCACCGTAAAGGAAGGCGTAAACTTCTATACTTTTCCTGTTCCCATAGAGCGTTATAGGAATACATCGAAGTAATGCGGAAGACGTCATATGGTGATGATGCTGGTGCGCAAGATTATTTTTGGTAGATGTACACGGTGAAGATGATCTCGTCTCAGTTTTTCTCGAGTGCAACAAGGGATGATGGCGCATACGGCAGTCCCCATTTCCACATTCTTGCTTGGAGCAACACGGCCACGATCGATGAGGAACTAGGCAGATTCGACATTACCCTTTTTGCCTCATTAGTTTCCATCGTTCGTCCATGTTCAGTTTCTTGAAGTCTAGATAATCAACAATTCGGTGGTCTGTCGGTTGCAGTTTGAGCAGGGTTTACCAGTTTTACTTAAGGATTCCTTTTGCTGAAGCCTATTTGCTGCCGATCCGGATGTTGACAGATTTTGTTGATGCTCAAACAACTTCTCCATTGCAGGTTTTTCTGCTGCCTTTGATCTACATGCAGCGTCACTTCGCTTGCCATCGTTATCAGCTCCGCCATAAAGTTATTAAACGTCTCTAAGTCAACTGGCTGGTAGTTATGTTTGAAGGACGCCCTCTGCAACTTTAGACTTGGTGGAAGTCTATCCATCATCTCCTGCAAAAGCATTGGGTTGCTTCTGGTTTGCCAGTATCATGTGCTAAATTAGGTTTTCCACTCCCATTCCAAATTTGATGAGGGCTTTAAGATCATCGCCTTTGGGAGAAGGAATTTCACGCATTCGCTTTAAAAGCGAATAGGCGATAACTTCGGGTCTTCCGTAGAGTGTAGCCGGAGTCCTGAATCAGCAGACGTCTACGAACACTTTTCTAAGGCGTGCCCTTGAAGGCACCGTTGAAGTATCGCCAGGTTCTCTGCAACATGACACAGGGTGCGGCAGAAAATAATGCGAAAATGTTCAAACTTGAGTATTGGGTTAATTCGTGTAGCTAGTGACTAATTTCTGTCGAAAGTGTATTTATTTATGTTTACTTTCAAGTGCTGCATCCAAACATTCTATTTGTTTTATTGCAAATTCGTCAAAATGTTCGCAAAAGAAGTGATCACTAGTTTGTTGCTCGCCCAGAAAAAGCCGAAAGGGATTGCCAAGGCGGTAGGGTGCCATTTGGCAAAAGTTTACCGTATAAAAAAGTCCCTGCAAGATGGTCCTAAGCAGCGGAAGCCGGGAAGCGGACGTCCTCGCTTTGCACGCACGCCGAACGTGATCAAATCGGTCCGTGCAAAAATTGCTCGCAACCCGGTGCGTTCCATAAGAAAACTTGCAAAGCAAGCCAATATTTCGGAGAAATCCATGCGGAGAATCATCAAAGAAGACCTGCATGCATCTTCCAGAGCCAGAGTGAAACGCTACTTGATTACGGACCGGGTAAAGGAACTACGAGTGACTCGTTCCAAGAGATTGCTTTCCTTGTTGAAGAAGGCAAAAAATGATAATCCTGTTCTCCGACGAAAAGCTTTTCAGCATCGATGCTGTGGCCAACAGCCGCACCGAACGGTTTATTTCACCGCAGAAAAAGGAGAACGTTCCGGAAAAAGTGAAATTCAAATTTCAAACCAAACATCCGGCTGGTGTCAAGATGTTTGGCTTGGTGGCGTGCAACGGTTTGAAAATGCCGCCTGTTTTCATTGATGCTGGAGTTAAAATCAATACCGAAGTTTATATCGGTATTTTAAAGGACCAAGTGCTTCTCTGGGTGAAGGCCAAAGGACTTCTCCGAGGACCAAAACGTTGTCCTACAGCAGGATGGAGCGCCGTGTTACACGTCCAATCGAACCCAACAATGGCTGAACGATAACATGACCCCCTAGCAGTCCAGATCTTAATCCGTTGGATTATTCGATTTAGACATATGTTGAAGCACGAGCCTGCTAAACATCACACCCTAGCACTATGGTCAAAATGGACAAATTTCGCGACAAAAATCGATAACTCGAAAACTTTAGATAACTTTAGATAGATGATGTCTTCGGGAGATTTAATTTAAAAATAAGATCTAACTTTTGGTTTGAGTGCTGACTAGGGTGGTCCTCTAACAAGACATAACACTTGCAGTTTCTTTCATC